>JAIUZE010017445.1:0-14474 GCA_022085475.1 Heliosperma pusillum | reverse complement strand
TGGTTGTCTGATCTGTGTTTATCTCCCTTTCTAGAGAATGCTCATGATAGTCTTCTTCCAGTTAAAGGTTATCATGCAAAAAATTCCAAGGCAATCATTCTGTATGTATTTGAAGCTATTATTAGCGAACACATGGAAGCAGTCATTCCCGAGTTACCTAGGCTTGTGCAAGTGCTTGGATCCTTATGCAGAAGCTCGTACTGTGACGTGCCTTTTCTCAGATCTATATTGCGTTTACTGCGACCTATTATTTCCTACTCTTTTAGCAAGATTTCTAATGCGGAAACACATCTGGTTGGTGAATCATGTCTTAATTTTGAGTCTTTGTGCTTCAGTGAGCTGTTTACTTACCTTCAAGAGGAGAACGATGACCATGGTTTGTCGGCCAAGAAGGTCAATATTGCGCTTGTTATATTCACCCTGGCAACTGTCTTTTGTGACTTGTCAGTTGACCGTAAAAGAGAGGTCATACAACTATCAGTGCGGTGGGTGAATTTCCCTGCCTTTGAACCCACGTCAATGTTCCATGACTACCTTTGCTCATTCCAGCTACTTCTTCAGAGTTGTAATGATTTATTAGTGGAAAACTTAAGATCACTTGGTTTTATACCAATGCCTCAAGCTTCTGATGCAAACATCCTCAATATTGGAAATAGAGGATCAGAATCATGTTTATGGTTTCCTGATGATTTTTGCTATGGACTTCCTATTGTTGAGCCTGAGAACAAAGAAAATGGTTATGCTTCTTGCACTCATGTTTCTCGTCTGTCTTCCGTGGAAGTAGAAGGTTTCTCAGGGGACATAAATAATCTGATATTGAAGCTAAATTTAACAATTGAATCATCTTGGAATCTTCATCCTCAACTTTGCAAAAGTCTTGTTGTTCTTTCGGCGAAGTGTCTGGTCTACTCAAGATTCTTGTTTTCAGTTACTCGAGAAGCATCTTTTCCAAAATCCTCTGAGAATGAGAACACATCTTTGTGCAGGTCTTCTGATGAGTTCTTCACTCATTGGAAGATCGGTATGTCAACGCTTGCTGAAAATATTATGATGGTTCTGGAAAACAGTTGCTGGGAAGTGGCTTCCACTATGCTTGATTGTCTTCTTAGAGTTCCACCATTTTGCAGCCTGGATAATATAATTGTTACTCTAACTTCTGTGATTGAAACGATCATGAACAGTGCTCCAAAGATTTCGTGGCGCTTGAAAACTAATAGTTGGTTGTCAAATCTATTTTCAAGAGGAATTCTAATGTGCGAACAAGGGGTATCTTTGGTTGAATTAATTTCTAAAATGTTGAGGCATCATGAGCCAGAGCAACGCTTTACAGCTCTTATGCATTTAGGTCGACTTTTTGGCCTAGATGTGAATGGTGGTTGGGTGGTCCTCACTTCCCCATCTTTTGACAAACTAGCTTCTCATGATAGTATTGTTTTGATCTCAGAATCAGTCTTAACTCAACTTGTAGCAAAGACATGGTATCCAGTTGCTTCTATGGCTTCTGCAGATGCATCATTACACTTGAGGACACTTGCGATGGCGCTTCTGATTCACTATATTCCATTTGCTGAACATGCCAATTTGCAATCTTTTCTTGAAAATGCACACACGTTTTTCCCCGGTTTGGGAAGTTTCACGTATCGGATGGGGGAGGGCGTCTTTGTTCAGCTTTCTTTGGCACTTTTGGCTGGAGTTTGCCTCTACTGCCCAGCTGAAGATATGCCACTGGTTCCGCAAAATGTTTGGAAATATATTGAGACTCTGGGGGGCACAAAATTTGGTATGTGCCTTTCTGTTTTACTTGCTTATCCTCCACCATCTTTACATGCAATTTTAAAAAAAAAGTTTTATCTTTCCAAAAGAGCACTACTAATAATATGACGTCGAAATTGCTTTTGCATCTTAAGGCTGTTCACGACTTCACGGAAAGGACGAATTGATGGGGAAGGGTATGGTGGATAGTCATGGGATTTTGCATTATCCCATACCATAGTTAGCATCCTTAATGTTATGTGCTTTGTTTACTAATGCAGTAATGCGTGCAGTTGAGCTGTTGGGGGCTTATCTGTCCTCTGTCGCATCTTTAGCCGTATTAAATTTTTTTGATAAAAAGAATTTTGAAAAGCTATAAGCGAACTAAGGGGAATAGATTGGGCTGAGGTACAATTCTACAGTCAATATGTATAGCTACTGGATGCTCTTAGACTGTGTTCCTGTGAATCAAGCATAGAACAGTTGATTTATTAACGTGGTTATGTATAAGAGATAGAAGGTGAATAATTAAGGACTTTTTGCATCTTTCCCTACCATAGAATTGCGCCAAGGTTTACTTAAAAAAAAAATTGCGGCAGGGTGTAGTCGAAGGACTCATATCTTCAATTGTTTTTTTATTGCTTTGATAGTGTTTTTTGAAAAAGATTGGAATTTGTAAATCAGAAGAGACGGTAATTAGGGGTAAATTTCACCTCTGCTATAAGGTACTGTATATAGCTACTAGCTCCGTTGACATAGTGGTCATGTGAATCAAGTAGAGGCGACTTTCAGGAGGACACCAGGGAAACATTGGGCCCTGTGGGATCAGACTTACGCAACATTTCCATGTAATAATAGTCAGGTTGTTTGCAATTGGCACAACCTACGTTGAGATGGTCATCTTCCGTTTCATGATACAAGAAGTGCAGTGGTTTGGAGAATTGTTTTGATTTCATCGGTTTCTTCGGATATGGACAGCGTACAAGATATTAAATTTTATTAAAAAAAATCAAAATTAAAACCAAAAGGTTATCTACATTCTGTTTACTAAGAAATTTTATTAACAAAAACGTCGTTTTCATGAAACAAAACTGATAGAATCACCTCCGTTTTCTCATCAGCTTTTAATACTCACAAGTTGTCAAGACTCTGACTAATATTTTGCTTATGGTAGGGAGAATTGGAGAGATGGATAGAAGGATTTGTCAAGCATTGTGTAAAGTTAAACACGGGGAGGATGACGCCAAAGCAGTAAGTAGTTAATTTACAGTTAAACCTTACCTCTTCTGTTGCTAGACTAATCCCGTAGCTCGCACTGCCAGGCTTGGGCTTGGAGTTTTGTTAAAGAATGGACTGTGCCTGCCCGTAAGATAAGAGATGCAACTAGATTTTGTGACCACCTTATATCTCATGTAACGGGGAGTGAGATCACATTGGTTTTAGTGCTGGTGGTGCCACAGTTGCAAGTGTGCCATACATTCCCACACTACTTAAGCACTCAACTTATCGTTATTTTTGTCAATTCCTGTTGCAATTTCTATTTAATAACTTGATGTGAGCACTTTTGTTGCCTAATTCGTTCCCATCGTTACCCTTAATTATTGAGTTAAGGTACCTGCAATGATTCTTGTTTAACTATTATTTCAAGGTCCTAAAGGAAGCACTTTCTTCATGTCCACCAAAAGAGATTGATCCAGAATTTGGGACAACTCGAGAATCTGTTCTTCAGGTATAATGTTTTGTTTTCCCTAAAAGCTGTTCCTCGTGCAGTCAAGTTTGCTCAAGCACATCTTCTCATGCTAGGTCACTTAATGTAAAAGGTTTCTACTTTCCATGTATATTCAGTGTTTACATTGCTGTGTATTTCAGGTTCTTGCAAATTTAACTTCAGTACAATCATACTTTGATATATTTATGGAGAAGATGGACCAAGAAGCCGCAGTAAGCTCTTCTTATATGGCTATAATTTTGTTTCATGCCTCAATTTAGTTAAAGCACTTGAGTACTTTGTAGGAGCTAGAGGAGGCAGAACTGGAGATGGAAATTCTTCAGAAAGAAGTTATCATTCAGGGTGATGCTAGAGACGGGGGAGATACCCTTTTTACTTCTTGTAATGGTTTCGGCCCTATTATTGATAATAATTTTTTCTTACCTTTCATTACCTACTTTTGCATCAAATTTTATGATTTTATCTTCTTACTGTCTGCAGCTATAATGAAGGGAGATCATGGCCGACTTCAGCAAATTAAGGATGACATTCGTTCACTGTATGAGTTCTTCTCTTGCTTTATCTTTCTCTTTCTCTCTCCTGTGTGATGTTGGGAGTGGGGAATGTAATCTAAACGAGAAGAAACCCTCTATCTGATAAATTGTATGGCTTTGAAATCCTTAAATTCCTTAAACTAACTCGTTTTTTTTGTATTAAGACTATTCATTAATATGGGACAGAACTCTTCTTGAAATACGTTTGTACCGTTGTGCAATTGTTATAATGGAATAACCCTATTTTGGGTATGCGCACAGTTGTAACTAACCTGTTCACTTAAATCACCTGAAATTCATAAGCAAAGTCTTATTCTAATTACAGTTCCTTGCCTTGCAACTGCATCCTTTCGTAGGCTTTTAAAACTGACTTTTTCTAAATTAAAACTGTGGCTTCACCTTTCTAGAGAAAGATCTAGACTTGAGGAAGAGATTTTTGCTCGAAGGCAAAAGAAACTGTCTTTGAAACGTGAACGTCAGAAATATCTTGAAGATGCTGCTTTACGGGAAGCTGAACTTCTGCAAGAACTTGATAGGTTTGAGTTAGATGAGCTCCTAATTTCTTTTAGTAAGGGTCAATAGTATTTTAACTTCGTCTTCCTACCAACTCCACGAAATTTCTAACTTTTAATGCGGACTTAGGCAAAAGGCTTCTGAAATTGAGAAAGAGATTGAGAGGCAGCAGTTACTAGAGCTTGAACGTTCGAAGACAAATGAGCTCCGGCATAATCTTGATTTAGAGAAGGAAAGGCAAACACAGGCAAGTAATAATTGGAATTGGGTTCTGGATGACAATAATATACTGTTGGGCTTGGGCATCTATCACATACTCCCTCCACTTTTCACATTTCCTAAAATGGCAAATTCACAGTTGTTCCGCTTTCCTGGTTTGTGGGTCTACGTTGTGATTATTATTTGTGACTTCACGTCCTCTCTCTACTAAAATTTTTGTCCACTTATCATTCTACTTTATTTTTGTGCAAAGTAAATGTGGAAACATCACTCAAAATCAGAGGGAGTATATCTTATCTATGGTTTCTCCTAATTTCTGCCCGAGCTAATATAGAGAAGTTATTGTTCTAGTCTTCCAGATACACCTTACACAGTTCTTACTGATTATTTTAATTTGTCTACAGAGAGAAATTCAACGTGAGCTAGAGCAAGTTGAATCTGGGAGCAGACAACCACGACGAGAGTTGTCATCCTCTACCCATAGCAGGTAAACAGTGAATCATGGTGCCCAGTTGTTTATATTGTTTGTTGAGATCTATTTATGCGGATTAGGACACTGCATGTTGGGAAGGGGATGACATGTAGAAGTAACTTGGGGGTCCTAGGAATCTTTGATTAAATGGACGAGGTAGGACACAGGAGTAACTTGTTAACTAAATATTCCTTAATATGTTTTATGTTACTTCTTAATTCTATAGCCGCCCTCGTGATCGGTATCGGGATCGAGATAATGGAAGGTCTGTTGTAGACGGAAATTTCAGAGCAAGTCCTACAAGCTTACCACCAGATACGCCAGTTAGCACTGCATCGCTTCCTACGGCACATACTGTTGCCTTGTCAGGGTCGAGATCATTTTCTGGTCACCTTCCGACAATCCTACAAGCTCGTGATCGTGCCGATGATCCCACGAGCAATTACGATGATGCCTTTGATGGGAGCAAGGACTCGGGGGAAACGAGTAGTACAGGTGACCCCGAGTTAGCATCTGGTTTCGATGGCCTCCCAACTGCATTCGGCTCTTCTCAGAGACAGGGATCAAGAGGTGGCAAGTCGAGGCAAATTTTGGATCGAAGAGACAGAGATAGTCGACGTGAGGGGAAATGGGAAAGAAAACACTAACAGCTTTAAATAGCTTTTTTCTCCATGATGAAGACAACCGTTTTGTTCATATGTTCCAGTATCACAGATGTATGATCATGTAGGTTTTGTACGCAGCTGTACGAGTAAATTGTTGTATCATTGTAACATTTATAGATGGTGTTTATGATCTCGGTTGATAAGCATCTGATGAAAGGGCACGATTGCATGTTATTTAATGTAACACCATTGTAAAGCCTTTCGTGTATACAAGTCTACTAGGGAAGACAGTTGCAGTAACTAGTTATGAAATTTGCACCTGGTGATTCAATCGGATTTTTGTAGTGTAACATTGGAGATTACAAAACAAATTACCACTATTTCACTCATTTAACAAAGAATTGTGGCGTGGGCAGTAGTCGTGTAAACCCTGAAAAGTCTTGAAGTTAAAGCAAGACTTGGGAGTTACAGAATATACACAAGCGCCAACGTATGGCACAGGGTACACGCAGTTTCAGGTCCTTCAGACTTTCTTGAGCGCCTGCCTGTAGATTCGACCACTTCACCTTGCGCTACCAATATATTGACACTTGCACAGATTCTAGAGAATAGGCCTCCTCAGGTAGGATTATACCGTAAATGTTGTTCGTAAAAATTGATCAACTGTAATTACAAAGAGAAATATCAGTTAACATTAGGATAGAGCACGGATCGGATATCCGATCCAAAGTGCTAGTTCGGATCGGATATCCAAATTAGAATTCCTAAATATAGATATCCAATATCCAAACTAAATGTATCGGATATCCAGTGTCCAGATATCCAAAATAATCGGATCGGATACGGATATTCATCGGATATACATATTTTGGAATTTACAATACAATTAAGTTTGAAACACGATCATATTCATCGTTTTACACGATGATTTTATTTAGTATTCTTACTTTAATGTTCTCGACATAAAATTTAAATACCACTTACATATTTCTCTTATAATTTAAACTTTTATAAGTTGTTTTATGAAATAACATTGTATTTTCTCGAAATTATACTAGAAAATTATAGTTTCGAATCGGATCGGATATCCAAATATTTTAGTTCTAATATCCATATCCAAACCAAAACCAAAGATTTCGGATCGGATATCCGATAACTTTCGGATCGGGTATCCAAAAAGTCGGATCGGATTCGGACCAGATATCGGATCGGTTTGGATAATCGGATTTTTTGCTCAGACCTAGTTAACATTATACTCCCTAGTTCACAGAGCACATCATAAAAGGGAAACATATACCAGAAGAGGGTTGGTTGTCTTGAGGTACTTGTTATCTACCATAACTTCTTTCCCATCAGACCTAATAGATAGGATGCAATATGGAACAGTTAATAACATCAACAGGAAATTTTATCTAATTCAATTATCTATATAAACAATCTTAAAGGGATGTCAAAATCAAATAAAACTAAAACCGCAACACTTTAAGCGAAATTGCTTCTTCTGTGTCAATGGGCAGTACTTCACCCAATTGATCATCACACTTGCGTCAAGATCATCATTGAAAATCAAACTCTTTTCAGTCAAGAAGGAAGGCAAGCTTTCGCTAAATTTTGACACTTAAACCAGGGCTTTTATGTGGATCGACACACCATAGAGGCGTACTCAATAGATCTTCCAAGTAAAATCTTACTCAGCATTTTTCTGAAACATCCAATTTTACAATCATCCGTAATCTAGAAACCTATCCCAGACTTTAGTGGTCAACGTGTGAGCATAAATTTATCCGAGTATAGAGATAAATGTACTGCACAATTTTTCTCATATGATTTATCAGAATAGTAGTTTCATAATATGATTTTAGAGTAATAATTATCGTATGAGAGAATATTGGTACAAGTTGAAGCCGAATTCCCACCGGTGTCAAATGAGGACAATATAAATGGGATGCAAGGGGCACTAAGAACACCCTCGTGGACTGCTCGAACAAGACAGTAGGCAGTGAATCTAGCTCAGTGATGAAGACAAAAATCTGACAAAATCAAAGGGGACAATTCACATCCAAACAAAGGGTAATAAGAATATAAGATTTCCCTCGCAGAGTCGCAATCCTGCAGCCCCTTCTCAAGTTTTTTCAACATCAGACATCATCACCCTAATGTGTCGAAGCCTCATGTATATTGCAGGGTAAAGGGATTGGATGTCTACAGCTTTACCCTTTGTCAATACGGGAAAGAGGCCTTCCAGATGACCCAAAATAAAAGTTGCATCAAGAATTGGATCAAATGACTACAAAATAATGAAGCGTCGTCAGTTCAGTAAACTATTTTCTTTTATTATACCTCCTCCTAATTTACACCTCCTAAATCCCTCTAAACAAAACAAGATAACCCATTATCTTGTCTTTCGTAACCTTCCCAAAATCACATCCCTCTTGCAATCTAAGGGCTCGCCCCATATCTCCTGATAGCAAAGCTACTTGAAGATAAGAAACTTGCATGTCCATTGCTAGGATGAGATATGCTTACTACAGGCAAGGGTACATTGTACAGCCAATTACATAGTGCAACTGATCACTTAGCAGTTAGCACAACCTGATGACCATGAAGGATATTCTATAAGCTATATAACTTCAATAAGTCTTTCAATCACTAATCAATTAGCCAGCATAAATTTAACCGTCAGCTATATACCTATTTCAGCTGTGAATGTGAGAAATGGGTAATAGAGGTGCACCTGCGAATTTTAGTATCCTGTTTGTTATCTATACAGATAGACAGGATATTATCGTCTTTATGAACATTCATTTCGACTTTTTCCCACTCCAAAAAATAGATATTGTGAAAAATGGACTCGAAAAAATATTTAGACATGAGAATATTCAAGAAGAAATCATAATCACAGCAAAGAACTGGGAAGCATTAGGCTAAACATACCTCATGACCACAAATGTCACTGAAACATCCTGAACATTGTTTACCACAGATGCAGAGTAACTTATTGGCTTGATGATCTTGGTGATAGTAGCACTCCTAGAACTGTCAGATCTCTTCTTACGAAAAACATCAAAACTCCCTATCACTAATTGTTCAGCGCCTTCTGAAGTGCTAGCATTACCTGGCAAATGGGTGTCAAAGCAATCTATATTTAATGATGCCACGTCCTGCTTGAACCTACGCACAGAACCCGATTTCCTTCGCTGTGCACCTCGGCGCTGATTGCTTTGACCTGCTTCTATACAGGTTGACTTAGACAGCTGATTACTGGGGCCATTTCCTTCTACAAGTACAGGTTGCTGCAAATGTTCATCCAAATTCCTTCGACTAGTATTTGGACCAGAGAGCGGTAACAGTTCAGTATGATCTTTTTCACTGCCAGTAACAGCCAGAGGCGCAGTCTGAGAACCATTGCGGTCAACTTTTTTCGCAGCTCTAGACCTTTTCAATGCCTCATCATGCTCTACAACAATATCAACCATGCCAGGTTGACGATATGCATTCTTGGAATTGTCTAAAGCAGCAGAATCCTGGGGATCATTGTTAAGAGGCATCTCAACTGGCAATATCTTGCTCTTGGTGGCACCATAAGAATACTGCATTTTCTTCTTTTGCTGGGTGAATTTGCGTTTGCGCTTCGAAGAATTCTTTTTCTGACCAGACTGCAACCTGCAGCCAAGAGAGAAATGCTTTAACAGCACTAGTGTCAAGCCCTCAAGATAGACGGTATATGTAAAATAATAACCTGAAATAGGTGAGCATAAAGCTATTCAGAAGCGCAGGGAAGAAAGCACAAACCTCTCTTCATATGCCTCCACAACATCAGGACATGTTTGAAGATGATCAACAGGCTCCCAAGTGTTGGCGCTTTCTGGCCAACCACGCCTGAATGAAGCATAAAAGGCAATCAGACAAGGAAACTCGCCAAATCCTGACTCTCAAGCCTGTATTGACTGCTTTCTCAACTATATTACTCCGACGGCCGACGCAACTGCAAGTGTTGGATACAATACCGTGTCTGAGTGTCGAATACGGTTATTTCCCGCTAAGTTTTTAATTTTTTTGGTTTAAAATGAAATGTCGACGTGTCATGTCGTGTTGGACAATCCCAAGTAGTGGACACGCAACACGTGACATGCGGCCGAAGTAAAGTGTCGCAGTAACCTAGTTTCACAACAGTTTCTAAGAAAAGACACAAACCTTACTGTAATGTGACACATTTACTTCCTATTTTCCATTGACTATTATAAACGATTATCCAAAATGTGAGCAATATTTTGGGTGAAAATGTATACAATCAAATGGAACAGAGTATGCACGACTACCACCAATAGCCCAACCGAATACAAACTGCAAACAAGTAATAACATACTATTCCTCTACCATTTTCATAGCGAGCAACTAATTCTTCCGGTCTACTTGATCACATTACAATGATCAAACACCTTTCCTACCAAATGAAAACATTTAAGCTCACCATACACAACCATCACCATTCCAAGAAACCTCTACTTTGACTTCAATCCTAACCTAAAATCCTACCATTTATTATAAACTATAAATCACACCACTCGCATTCACACTTCACAACTTCATAGTCATGTTCTTTTCAGCTGAAATGAGCAAAACTAAATTAAATGGAGTCGAGTTGAATTGAACTAAACTAGATGGAGCTGAGCTAAAGTGATAAAATAATTCAGCTGATTGAACAGAACTGAATAAAACAGAACTCAACTAAAGTGAACAGAGCTAAGCTAAAATGAAATGAGCCGAAATTAAGCCAGAAATAACATGACTTATTTACGGAAAATGCTCTCGAATCCAAAATTCTCGCCAATTTGAAGTTCAATGACGTGATACCAATTAAAACACAAACTAAAAAAAACAAAACGGATTAAAAAAAAAAACACACACCATTTGATGAGATACTGCGGCTCTCCCTGCAACAAAATCACAAATTCGAAAGTTGATCAATAAATTAAATGAATAAAAACCCTAAAAATGACATAAACTTGAAAACAATCAATCAATAAAACATAAATAAATAACTAAAATGGAGAAAATAAAAACCTTGGAAATCCTTCTTTTACGAATAGCTTCAACTTCAAAGAATCCATCAGCAAGTTTCTTCTTTCGCGAAAGCAGTTGCTCTTTCGTCACTTCAACTCCTTCATCTTCTCTCTCCTCCACGTCATCATCATCATAATCATCAAATCCATCATCGTCTTCTTCTTCTTCGTCTTCGCCGTCGTCAACCACCGTGTACGGCGGAGATGACGGCGGCGGAGTGTGGGAATGGTCGGAGAGAGAGGGAGTAGTGGAAGTAGTAGGGGTATTTTCGGTATTTTTCATTTTAATCCACAGAGAGTGGTGTTCGAATTCCACTCAACATATGTTTGTTTGTTTTCCGAGGTTGTTTACTTGTTTCTCCACACTTTTGGGTTACATTTTTCTTAAATTTAATTTTTATTTTTATTTTTGTCTTGGAATATGACACAAATTCCCCCACTCTACTCTCTACTCTCTAGAGTCTTGTCTCTACTTTGAGATTAAGTTGACTAAAATATATTTTTGGAATCACAAATTCTCATTTATGTTCAATATATATTTAAGTTTAAGACGGGTCAAATAAATATTATATCACCACACTTATTGTCGAGAAAATACTATAATTTTTGTCTTTATTACCAGCATGTGATAATATTTGATCCGTTTTAAGCTTAAGACGGATAGTAACTGTCTTAAGCAATACTTATTGATATGGAAGTGGTGGAGTTAGAATGAATTCAATTAATTTTATACTCACACATGTCATTAGACTAGCTAATTCGTAGTTACGTCATGGGTCTAGCTTAGTTGGTGAAAGTATGACTATATGAGCGTTCATATTTATAAATCTGTTTTTTTTTCCAATATGGGACTTAACTCGTACTAAATTAACAAAATGGGTTGAGTTTTAACTTATTTTCCCAAAAATAAATCCACATAGGATCGGATTTGTCGAAGCTGGGAGACGAAGTCAAGTCGCTGGGACGGACAACAACTTAAAATCAAGTCGCTCCCTGGGATATCGACTTAGTTCGCTGGCAATATTTTTACCGACACTCCCATTCTTCCCTATTTCGGTACGGTCATTCATAAATTAAAAGAAAAAACAATTCGAACCCCTAACTCTACCTTATTCGATTTTTCCTCAAAAACTACTCCAAATCAATCAATTAATTAGTTTTATTAGAACTCAATTTTTAGTCTCTATGCAACATCAATCAAGTATTTGAGTATTTCTTGTTCAATTTCCATAAAAATCCAAGGTATTAGCTAATACTTTCACTATTAATTAGTAGTTTATTACAGTAGCTAATTGTTCTAGTTTGTGTTTATTATGGTTTAGACTGATAGTTTGTTGAATTTAGGTTATTACTAGTGTTTTAGCTTTAATTGTTATTGTTATAGTTATCGAGATGAGCCATTTTCCATTATTGTGTTATTGTGTGAGTTATGTAGGTGGAAATGAGTCTTTTATTTTGCTAATAGTAACACTAGTGTATAAAGACTTTAAATATAATAGCTTGGTAACATACTTAAGCCATATAATAAGAGAGAATATTTGATAGTTTTTGCACCAAATAAGCTAGATCAATGTTTTAACTCAAACTCAAACTATTAAGTACATAATTATTAAAAACAATATTTTATTACTAATGCATTTACCAAAAGAACATCCTCATTTGATGATTTAATTATGCAATAAAATTGGAAAGTTTGAAAAGGAGCTAATCAACTTGTAGCATTTTGTATCAAAAGACAAAAAATAGAAATATGGAAGATGCAAAATATTTCTCTCATATATATTATATGTGTTATGAGTGCAATTTCACATTTGAAGCAGAATCAAATTGTCACATTAATGTGTGTTTAGGTATTAAATGTGTTAGTATTCCCTATTTATGGTATAGAATTAATATGACATGTAGTGTGTGAGCCAATCATATAGCATTACACTTAGGCGGGAAATTTTTCGAGACTTCTTATTCTTTTAGTAGTAGGGGAATGAGTTACACTAATATTCTTACTGAGATATATATACACAACCATCGGTGTTGATAGTAACAATAATTAATTAGTGCTCAAAATGAAGCATCATAGTCTTGGATGTTTTAAGTTCTTTCTCTTAACAATGACCATATCGTTCTTTACAAGCGACGTGAGCTAGCTAGTATATGTTATTCAAAGGCGGGATCTATGGACATTTATGTTGAGTTGATACCAATTCAACAACCTCAAGTGAGTAATCAAAATGTAGGACCAAATGTGTCCTTTACTAGGATGTTAAATGACAATAATCTGTTTCTCAACAATTTTTTGTCACCCACACATAATGTAGAGTGTTTAGGGAGTGATGATCGACATGTGTGATTGTTAACAAATAATATCGGAGTAGAGATTGGTGACAGTAATATTTAATGGGATGAAGTTGATGATGATGTTGATTTAAGACTAAAGAATGCTAGTGATGACGACGATGATGATGAGGATGACATTGATCTTGTGTCTCCTACTGCACCAACTCCGGAATTCACTAGTATTTGTAAAGTTGATGAAACACAAGGGAATAATTGGGCTAATCGGAAAATTGTTGTCTGATATGATATTCGGGGAGAGTTTTGTGCTGGTCAAACATTTCCTTATAAGAGATCTTTGACGGAAGTAGTTACGTCGTGCAATTTAAGTGTGAATCAAAGTTTCAAAATTCATTAGTCAAAGCCTTACACGGTAATTTACAATTGTGGAAGAAGACGACCTATAGAATGTAATTGGACTTTAAGAGCCACAAAAAAAAGGGTTACGATGCATTTGCTATTGTGATATACAAGGGCGGTCATGAGACATCATGTGTGGGGGACACAATGCCTATAGACCACCGAAACTTGCGAAGAATTTTCATTAGTAATGTCATTAGGAATATTGTGGAGGCACATTGAGGGTTGACTGTAAATGCTATTAGTGAAATAATAATATCTAAATTTAACTACAAAATAACTTATATGAAGGCTTGAAAAGCTAAAGAAAAAGCTCTTACCGACATATTTGCTGATTGGGATTTGGCATATAATGAGTTTCCTCGTTACTTTGAAGTTTTGATTGACGCGTGTGTGTTCGCATGTAAAAATCGTCACTCAAACTTTTCTATTGGTGACCTGTTATGACTCATTTGTTATTTTCGTTCAAATGGGGAGCAATGAAATAAGCATGCACTGTTTTGCGAGATTGGATGCTGGTTGGGAGCTTGGACGGATTGATCACTAGAATAGTAGTCAGCCACTTTAGTTTAAATGATTCAGTTTAATAATTAGTCTTCCACTGTATAGTTAATCTTTACTCTTTTGTAAGTTGATAATGGTAAGACCGTCTACGGCAACTTATTATTTATGTAATTTAATTTAAATTACCTTTCATTATTTGTCTATCGATATTTACTTTCTCGGGCAACCGAGATGGTAACAGCCCTATTTAACTGGGCAGGTCTTGTTAAAGGCTCTTGGTTAAATTAGGGTATTACACAAACGACACATAACCTGTAGGAATGTCATTGGGGCGGGGCGGTGGTGGATATAGGCCCCCCCCCCCCCCCCCCCCCCCCCCCCCCCCCCCCCCCA
>JAIUZE010017442.1:0-13640 GCA_022085475.1 Heliosperma pusillum | reverse complement strand
AATGAAGTGTTGAAGCCATTTCTTGGTAAGTTTGTTGTTGTATACCTCGATGATATTCTAGTCTACAGCAAGAATGTGGAGGAACACCTCACTCACCTAAAGAGTGTTTTCAACGTCCTTAGAGCCCAAAAACTCTTTGGTAAATTAGAGAAGTGTACATTCTTCGTGGATCGAGTTGTGTTTCTAGGATATGTTGTATCCAAGGAAGGCGTATCCGTGGATGAATCGAAAGTTGAAGCAATGAAGTCATGGCCTATTCCCACTACTATCACTGAGGTTAGATCATTTCATGGGTTAGCTTCATTTTATCGACGATTTATTCACAATTTTAGTACCATTATGAGTCCGATAACAGAGTGCTTAAAGAAAGGAGCATTTGTATGGACGCCACAAGCACAACAAGCTTTTGAAGCCATTAAGGTGAAGCTTTGCCAAGCACCAATTCTTGCGTTGCCTGACTTCTCCCAACCATTTGAAGTAGAATGTGATGCAAGCGGAGTTGGTATAGGAGTTGTCCTCATCCAAGGAAAACGCCCCATAGCATACTTTTCCGAAAAGCTTGGTGGAGCACGGAAGAATTATTCTACTTATGATAAGGAGTTCTACGCCATAGTACGAGCTCTTGATCACTGGAGTCATTATTTGCGGCCAAATCACTTTATACTTCATTTTGATCATGAAGCATTGAAGTATATTAATGGCCAACAAAAACTCAATGCTCGACATGCAAAATGGGTGGAATTCTTACAATCATTTCATTTCTCATCAAGGTACAAAGATGGAAAAAGTAATGTGGTAGCCGATGCCCTCTCTAGGCGTTATTCCTTAATTACAACACTCGAAACAAAGCTACTTGGTTTTGAATTGATCAAAGGATATTATGACCAAGATGAATCATTTCAAGGCATCCTTCAAGCAAGCAAAAATGGAGTATTTAAGGAGTTTGTAATGAAAGATGGTTTCCTATTTAAAGGGAATCGATTGTGTGTTCCTAAGCACCCCATTAGAGAATTGTTTGTAAGAGAGGCACATGGCGGTGGAATCGCTGGGCATTTTGGTGTACAAAAGACGTTGGAAGTGTTAGAAGAGCATTTCTTTTGGCCGAAGATGCAAGGCGATGTTCAAAACATAGTTAGCAAGTGCGTGACTTGTCACTTGGCTAAAAGTACTTTCCGACCAGGAGAATACAAACCATTGCCAATTCCAGAACGACCATGGGAAGATATCTCAATGGATTTTATAGTGCCTTTACCTCGCACTCAAAGAGGAAATGACGCAATCATGGTTGTCGTTGATCGATTCTCAAAGATGGCTCATTTCATTCCATGCCATAAGAACGACGATGCCCCATATGTTGCCGACTTATTTTTTAAGGAGATTGTACGCCTACATGGAATGCCTAGAACTATTGTTTCAGATCGCGATTCCAAGTTCTTAAGCTACTTTTGGAATACGCTTTGGAGAAAGGTGGGTACGAAGCTTTTGTTTAGTACCTCACATCACCCACAAACCGATGGGCAAACAGAGGTGACTAACCAAATTTTGGGTACGATATTACGTGGGTTGGTGAGCAAAACCCAAAAGGATTGGGATCACAAGCTCTCCCATGCCGAGTTTGCCTATAATCGTTCTCCGACTTTCGCTACCAAGCATTCACCATTTGAGATTGTCTACGGAATCAACCCATACTTGCCACTTGACTTGTTACCATTACCTTCTGATGAGCTCGTTCATAAAGATGCCGAATCAAAGCTCAAATCCATGATCAAGCTACACGAACAAGTCAAGAAACGTATCGAAGTGGTTAATGAGGCATATAAGCGTAAGGCAAACAAGTATCGCAAGCCGAGGGTATTTAATGAAGGCGACTTAGTTTGGTTACACTTACGCAGGGAGAGGTTCCCACACAAACGCAAGAACAAGCTAATGCCAAAATGTGAGGGACCGTACAAAGTCATTGCAAGGGTAAATGACAATGCTTACAAAATTGAGCTCCCCGGTGATTATGGAGTTCACGCAACCTTTAATGTTGGTGATCTTACTCCTTACATTGATGATGATGGCCTAGCAGAATTGAGGTCAATTCATTTTCAAGAGGGAGAGGATGATACAAGATCATGTGGCGACACCAATATAGAAGATACAAATGTCGTCATAAACATGGAAGATGGCGTAAGCGTTGCGAAACAAGATATATGCATGATACACCAGGGTTCATTAAAATCAAGAATTGTATTACAAATAGCATACACAAGAAACGACATTGGTGACGGTCATGAACATGCCTAAAACAGCTAACTCGTACGCATCTTGAGCTGATTTGGATGAATAAAACGAATAAAAAAATCAGCACTTAGTTATTCTCATCTTGTAATATTTTAATAATATAATTAGGGTCTATGTTGTAATCATTAGGCTACTTTGTAGGCCTTGGAGTACAAGTAAAACCTTGGGTCTAGAGTGTCATCATTAGCCTAGGCTTTATAGGGTAATGATTAGCCTAAGTAGTAGGCCTTGGAGTGCAAGGTTAATTTTGTGATGTAAGCAATGATGTCACGCGACTTGGAGACCAAGGTATGCTCTCCTATAAAAGGAGACTACTTCTCCTTGGCAAGAGACACTTGAACAATCATCAATCAAAATTTGAGTTTTCTCTCAAAGTTCTCTCTTGTGAGCTGCATTTTAATTTGTAGTTCGAGTTGAATTTCCGGTTGTGAATCGGGTTCAAAGTTTAGACTTGGGTGAGGTAATCCAAGGGCTAAATACTTATCAATTTTACCTTATTTCTATTTCACTATTCCCGGTTACTATTCACAGCACAAAAAAAAAACTTTTTTTTTTCTATTACTATTCACGTGAACAGTACACGGATACTATTCACATACAAAATATTAACTTATTTTCGTCATTCGCTTCCGCAACCGTATCAAATACTGAGGCTTATGATTATACGTAGCGTTCCTTTTCTTATTACGTATTATTTTCCCCTTTTCAGTTATTTTACAAAGTAATTTTATAGAATGTTGGGATGGTGTTTGCACTTAACTTTAACACAATATTTTTATTTAAGTTATTATTTGATTAAAACATGATACTTAATTCCTTATCACATGTTTCATGGTTATTAATTTTAAGAGTTTTATTGTTGAAAAATCTCATTTAATTTTGTGCATTATTTTATCATATTCATCTGAGAATTATATGTAACATTTTAATGAAATAAATATTGGTAAATATTGGCACGTTTTGTTTATAAGATTCATGGATTCACTTGTTATTTTGACAAATTTGGTAACCATTTTTTTTTTTCATGAGATTATTTAGTTGTCATGAAATATTATCTATCATATTGTGCACACATTACATTTAGTTGTCGATAGTAATTAAAATAATGCTCTTTGATAATTGTTTCTATTATGCAACATATATCTATGACATGTTATTCCTAAATTAAATTAAATATTGTTACTATTCTTAAACTGCAATGTTTATGGTTATAAGAAATTAGGGTCATTTGTATACACATTATTATAATAGTGATATAAAAACTATTCGAGTTTGTATTTACAATAATTCACATATAATTCTCCTCATAGATTTATTTGAAACGTTTGAATTTCTAATACGGTAATAGCTCCGTATATACTATATGAAATGTTTTAAACTTTACACGAAATTAGAACATCGTTGAGTTACATACTATAAAACTATAGTCACAAATATTTGACATGGTTGATGTTATTTTTCCTATAAGGATAAATGAATTAATGGAGATATTATACACACATAATCATACATATATGTTCATAATTAGCAATCAAGGTACACTTCATAGTGTGAAAAACGTGGGTGTTATGTTTGTTGATTATCAATAAAGTATTGGGTATTAATTTTTTTTTATTTCCTAACATTCATAATTGGTCATATTATTAGAGAGTTGTGATGGATTTTGTAGGCTTTGCCAATGTTGATTAGTACTCATATTATTATTGAGTTAATGATTATAAGCACATCTATAATCTTATAACCTTAAAGTATTACTTTAATAAATGGTATGTCATACATATTTTGCTTATTCCATTACCTGCATTCAAGTACTTTAATTCACATAAATCCCATCTGAATATATGGTAAGGTACTTTTGTATGGCATTTTATTAACGTACTCTATATGTGTAACTCGGATTTTTATGCATGAATACGCCAGGCATAGTTATACTAATGGTCCAATTGGTATATATAAGATCATAAAATGTAGAACCGAAAATGAAAGCAAACCTTTTATTTGCCTGAATGGTCATCGATTGTCCATTATTCTTCAATGGGTCTTAATGGGGATAAAGCTTAATAAGTGTCATTAACAAGTATTTCACATCAATAATATTTATTGTCTTACATATCTTCATTTTGTATTGAGAATGATTTAATGTGAATTTTATTGTTTTGTCTATAAT
Organism: Heliosperma pusillum; assembly: GCA_022085475.1. NCBI lineage: Eukaryota > Viridiplantae > Streptophyta > Magnoliopsida > Caryophyllales > Caryophyllaceae > Heliosperma > Heliosperma pusillum. Next base: position 9,187 of record JAIUZE010017442.1, on the reverse strand, counting down.
ATTGTAATGATTCATTGTGAATTGGTAATTTCATATCATACTTTGAACCAAAGTTTCAGATTAACAAGTTTTAAAAACAACTGACAAATTATATAATTTTGGATCCGAAGTTCCAAAATATCTATTTTATGAAAATGTATGTCCACATTATAACTTTGGCCTGAAGTTCAAAATTTTAAAGATGTGTAATATTTTAACACCATCTCATTATTACAATATATTCATATTGTTTAAATGTAAGTGGCTAGAAGTCCACTTGCAAATGCTAGTGGCCAGAAGTTCACAGCTGCGATTTTATAAACCGCATTTGAGTTTCAGATGGATAAACCGGTCTTTTTAAATGGGAATATTATTTAATAGATCTTGTGTACCTGAAGTTAAACAGTATAATGATATTTGAAATTGGGTCAATTCTTTGAAGTGAATATGACATTCCCTCTAGTGAATGTGCCTTAGTTGAGCTTAATAATGTGGTCTTTGATATGCCAAGTGACGAGGCATTAGTTGAGCAGAATTCGATCAATGAAGGAAAATATTTCATGAAAAGCCATGTTCATATACTCATATAAAGACAAATAAAATGTTGATATACGAGTTGATTGATACTTATTTTATGGCCTGAAGTTCATACTGTTTAAAAATACTAAAACTATGACGAAGTTCATAATGTTTACATATATTGGATTTGTGACTTGAAGTTCACAGTGTATAAATTCTCACATTTCATATAGTGAGTATTATTTGAGTATCATAATTAAGAATAATTCCGGTGTTTATACATTAATATTTGAAAAACTTGAGATACTCTTAAAATTTGAGAATCATATCAAATCAATTCAAAACCATTCCCTGAAGCGAGTGAGATATCTTATTTTGAATATAAAATATATTTATAATTCATACAAATAATGTAGTCAGGTAGAGACATTATCGTGTAAGTGGCTTAAAACACTATGTGTGGTATCTCGTATACTAGTGACATGTGATCAAGTTTTTTAATATTATGGAAAGAATGATCACTATAATTCGTTGGATTCACCACCTCCCTTCAAGGGACGGATGAAGTATTAATCGAGTTTAACTAAGATTATTCAAAGAATCAATTATGATTTGTATTCCTAGAAGAAATTACTTTGATGTATGAAATGTGTCTATACTAGAATAAATATCAGTGTATTATATTCCCTGAAGTAATATTGCGATATATGTTAGTCTTGCCAATATTAATAAGACACCAATTAGTGTCATATGTCACATCTATTGTTTATCTGGCCAGATACACGGGAATTAATTTTAATTCATATGTTGAAACACTACAAATTTGGCATGTGATATGGTATTGCTAACCAGAAGTTTAGCATGATGATTATAGTTAATTAAACCGTGCCATATGATAAAGTGAAATTATTGAGATACGATCAATTTCTTGTTAAAGATTGTCATGGATAATGACTAAATTAAGAAAATTGACATTAAATTGTAAAGATGTGACGGTTGAGGCCATCCGGGTTCTTATTATACCCGTTATGATAAACATGAAGATTATCCTAAAGAAAAGATAAGTGCTGAAACTATCTCATGTAGAAATTTTATAAAAGGCAAGACACTACACTGAGATTGAGTACATGTGATATTAGAGATCTAACGACTACTCAAAGTTAAATGAAGAAATTAAATATATGGATTGACACTTTATTGAGTGGTTGTAACTACATAATTATTTTCGTGAGTAGTTCTCGTGATGAAAAATCATATTTTAATATATGAAAACATTGATCTCCTAAATTGGGCATTATGATTCAGCACATTAAAATCCAACTGCATTACACGTTACTCCCCGAAATATTTGTTATTGTACAAAAATGCCCATATAAATTCTCATCGATAATGTGAGAAATTGAGTTCTAAGGTGGTTATGATAAATATTCAGACTATACATTCAGTTATAGTTTTACCACCTTAGAGGGAGAAAAGTGAGTTAAAAGCTGGTAAAAACAAATATGATCCCATGCTGAACTAGATGTTCTGAGAACGTTATACATTAAATAAATTCATTGCGTAGAGGTTTTTGAATTTGATATAATAATATGTTCTACCAGATTAATACAAGTATATACATACATTTGAAGTGTATTATAAGAAAAGTCAAGAACAATTGACGGTTCCACAAAGAAAATAAAATAGCAAGGTGAAGCAGTTGGTATGAATTTTTTATATTTGAAGTGTCTCTGAGGTGACTTAGATATCTAAATTATAATAGATGGCCTAAATGTATATAATGATACCACATACATATTCAGATAGATTCAGATATCATTGAACAGTACTGATATCATCAAGAGATGATGAAATTATATCGATATGTTTAAGGAACCCATATGCATTTGCGCGTAAAGTTTTAATGGACTAGAAAATGGGGATCTTATCTGTATAAGTCCAATTTTGATTGTCGACATATAATCTTTCATTATAAATGAGCTCATGGACCTGAAGTCCATCTATTGACTTGAAGTCAATTAAAATTATGAATATTGGAAAAGAAATTGTACAGTTTGTATTGCGAGTCATTGTTATGTGTATATAGATATCAATTTCATCATTATATCTCAGCTTTATTATTTACATTATTATTATTGCATTGTTTTAGAATATGTTATTTAGAAATTTGTTTCATATCATATGCATGTACATATTTAATGATTTTGTTTTAAATTGATAAATTATTAAAAAGGAGAAATAAATTTTACTCCTACGAGGATAACTCCCTGAAGGAGCCTCTTATGAATGATCATCAATCGTTAATGGCTGATCAATTGAGTTTTGAGAACTCATGATTAAATATATAAACCTCTACATGACGATTAAAAGATATTGTGATTAGTCCAACACGAAACATCAAAACTCCTTTAGAGTTTACTTGATGTATTTATTATTGTCTCAACCTGAAGTTTGAGCATATGAGAATTAAGATTTGAATGAAGTTCTTGTTAAACATATGAGAAATCAGTTTATGGTCCAGACGTACCATAATGATTGGAAAATAATGTAGTCAAAATATACAAGGAGAATGTCAATCCATACAATAAGATAATTAAGCAGAGAAAATCACTGAATGTATAAAGTGGATTATTATTATCCAACAATTTGGTTGCTTCTCCCATAGATATCAAATATATGGATGATTGCTACACTCTTTTTCCCTTCGACTAGGTTTTTTGTCCCATCGGGTTTTTCCTAGCAAGGTTTTTAACGAGGTAGTACTATAAGCGCGTTAGTGATACGCTATAGTCATGATTGTTGGGCTGACAATTGTTTGGGACATACTATTATGTCATCTTATGAAAAGAATTGAAAACTATTTCTATCATTTTTATGGAGTATTATTTGAAATGAAGATTCAAGAGTCATCATAAATAACCACATTCAGATTACGAGTTCTAAAGCAATGTGAAGATTGAAATTATCAAGGATATAAAGATATCAAGTTAATTAACTACGACGGATTTTATTCAACGATCGAGAAGTTACGTCAAAGCCTGATTTATTTCAAGATATATCAAGTTATGTAATCTTCAGGGGGAGTGACACACGCTGTACTCTTTTTCCTTATCCATAGTTTTGTCCCACTGGGTTTTTTATGGAAAGGTTTTAACGAGGCAGCTTGTTATGCGTGTTTGAAGATCAGTGCTCTTTTCTTCACCAGAGTTTTTCTCACAAGGTTTTTTCTTAACGAGACATCTTTTCCAGTAATGGACATCCAAGGGGGAGTGTTATGAATTATTATTGCATAATATCTTATGGATGTCCATAAGTCACACTTATTATGGATGACCATAATGTAGATGATTCTAGACTTGTCCCTCTACATTCTTATGGCATAACACCCTTTTGTCTATATATATATATATATATATATATATATATATATATATATAGAATTGGGATCCGGTGAGAACCACTAAGATAATGAGAACCGTGATAACTCCGCCTTAAGAAATTTATTTTTTAAAAATGAGGATATTTTTGGGTTCGGCGTAAAATTTTAAGGCTAGATAACATATCTCTTGGTCGAAAAATTATACGTTACTGGCCGAAATTGAGACGAAATACGATTAATTAATTATTATGCATCTAGTAGTCAGTTTCATGCATCTAACAAGTTTCATGCACCTAGTACTCATTTTCATGCATCTACAACCCGTCATTTTCATGCACCTAGTAACTGTTTTCATGCATGTAGCAATTTTCGTACGCCTAGAGCTCGTTTTCAGGCATTTAAAGTAGTTTTAGTGTACATAATTTAATTTATATGCATTAAGTACATATTTTAAATTTAATCATTAAATTTTGGGTTAGTTACGGCAAATATTTTGTATGAATTAACTAAACTAATCGTAAATGATCCATCATACCTTTCAAAACAAGATTTAGTGAAGATTTAGTGAGGGTTCTCACGGTTCTCATTATGTTAGTGGTTCTCACCGGATCCTGACCTTATATATATATATATATATATATATATATATATATATATATATATATATATACACACACATATATATAGGCAAGTTATAATGAGTCCACCTTCAAAATTGAGTCCATGAGTCCTCATCTTGCCCTTTGGATGAAAGAGATGGAGGGACAAGATTAGAACCAGATAGAAGGCTAAGATTAAAAGAAAAATGAATGGACAAGATTAGAACAAAATGAAGAGACAAATTTAGAACCAAATGAGTGGGTTTTAATGACTTTCACCTACATTACGAGTATAACTTCAACTATTATTTTTGTAACTTTAAGCTAGAATTTATGTAACTTTAAGACAAGTTTATGTGATTTTAACCTTTTTATGAGGGTAACTTTAGTCATTAAAAGTGTAACTTCAACTATTATTTTTGTAACTTTAAGCTAAAATGTGATTTCGACTATATAAATTAGAATTTATGTAACTTTAAGACAAGTTTATGTGATTTTTACCTTTTTATGAGGGTAACTTTAGTCATTAAGAGTGTAACTTCAACCATTATTTGTGTAACTTCAAAATAAAATTTGATTTCGAGTATATAAATTTGAATTTATGTAACTTTAAGATATGTTTAAGTGATTTTTACCTTTTTATGAGGGTAACTTTAGTCATTAAGAGTGTAACTTTAACCATTATTTGTGTAACTTCAAAATAAAATGTGATTTCGAGTATATAAATTTGAATTTATGTAACTTTAAGATAAATTTATGTGATTTTTACCTTTTTGTGAGGGTAACTTTAGTCATTAAGAGTGTAACTTCAACCATTATTTGTGTAACTTCAAAATAAAATGTGATTTCGAAGATATAAAGTTGAATTTATGTAACTTTAAGATAAGTTTATGTGATTTTTGCTTTTTTATGAGGCTAACTTTAGTCATTAAGAGTGTAACTTCAACCATTATTTTTGTAACTTTAAACTAAAATGTGATTTCGACTTTATAATTTTGAATTTATATAATTTTAAAACAAATTTATGTGATTTTAGTTTTTTTTATGAGTACTTCAATTCTTAATTGCGTAAGTTTAAGTTAAAATATGATTTAATTTTAACATTTTTATAAGTGTAACTTTAACCTTTAGTGAAACTTTATTTATTAATTGTGTAACTTTAGTCAATTATAGTGTAACTTTATACTAAAGAGATATTTAATATATTAATTTGAATTTTTTAAGACATGTTTAGGTAACTTTAGTCTTTTCTAGTGTAATTTCAGTCCATACTAATGTAACTTTAGTTATTAATAGCGTAACTTCAGTCCTTAATAGGGTAACTTTAGTCCATAACTGTGCAACTTTAATACATAATTGTGCAACTTTAGTACATAATTGTGCAACTTTAGTACATAACTGTGCAACTTTAGTACATAATTGTGCAACTTTAGTACATAATGATGTAACTTTAGTACATAATTGTGCAACTTTAGTACATAATTGTGCAACTTTAGTACATAATGATGTAACTTTAGTACATAATTGTGGAACTTTTGTACATAATGATGTAACTTTAGTACATAATTGTGCAACTTTAGTACATAATTGTGCAACTTTAGTACATAATGATGTAACTTTAGATCTGGAAAAAAATATATATAAAAAAATGAGATCTTACATAAAAATAAGTGAATCGAAAAAAAAAGGGTAGATCTGGAAAAAAAACATATAAAAAAAAATGAGATCTGGAAAAAAAACTTATATAAAAAAAAGGAGATCTTAAATAAAAATAAAAAACATGAAAAACAAAAAACAAGATCTGAAATGGTGATGGTTGTTTTTCTAACCTTTTTTTTTTTAAATGATGTAACTTTAGTCCATAATTGTATAACCTTAGTATATAATTGTGTAATTTTAGTCCATAACTGTGTAATTTTAGATCTAAAAATAATCAATAACCCACCAACAAAAAAAATGAGAACAAAAAAAAAAACGAGATAAAAATAAAATAGAAAATCATAAGAAATTCAAAAAAATGAAAAACGAAAAAAAGAAAGAAAGAAGTGAATCTGAAAATAAATAAATTAGATCTAGAAACAAAAAATACATAATGAAAAAACGAGATCTAAAATAAAACTAGGGGAATAAATCTGAAAAATAGAAAAACAACATATATAAAAATAATTAGATCTAAAATAAAATAAAAAACATAATAAATCTGAAAAATAAAAAACAAGATTTGAAATGATAGTGGTTGTATTTTTTAACCTTTTTACCTTTTTTCAGATCTAAAAAAATATTCAAAAAATGGCTAAAATATGATGGTATAAATCTGAAAAAAAAAACAAAAAAAAAAAATGAGAAGAAAAGTTCCTTTACCCGCCTCCTACCCTTCGACCACCATCCCCACGTGCTTACCCTCCACAACCATCACCAATATAGCCCAAATATTTCAGATCTGAGAAAAAAATTGAGAAAAATTGAAAGTTGTTAGTGGTGGTTGGAGGAGTGGAGGGCGGCGGCATGGGAGCGGGGAGAAGGGAGCCGAGAAGAGCAGGGGAGCGACGTGCGGCAGGGGAACGACGGCAGTGCAGGGGAGCGACGGGCGGCGGACGGCAGTGGAGGGGTGGGCTAGGTGGTTGTCGGGTTTTGTGAGTGAGGGAGAGGAGGTGGTTAATTTTTTGGGTGGAGAGGTGAAGGTGGGTGGAGGCGGCGGCGGGTGGAGGCGGCGGTGTAGGGTGAATGTGGCGCGGCAGGGGGAAGTGGAAAGGAGGAGGAAGGTGGAGAGGTGAAGGTGGCGGTGTAGGGAAAAGGTGGGTTGGGTTTTTTTTTTTTTTTTTTTTTTTAGAGAATAGTAGAGAGAGAAGGGAGGTAGAAAGAGAATGGGTGATGTGAAAATGAAGGAAATAGAGTGAAAAATGGCTTTTATATTAGGGTTTGAAGGGTGGATTGTGTGTGACTCACAATCTTGACCACTCATTTTGTTTTAATCTCAGCCCTTTATCCTCTTAATCCAAGGGCTTGGATGAGGACTCAAGGACTCAAAGATAAGGGGGAGACTCATTTGAACCCACCTATCTCTCTCTCTCTCTCTCTCTCTATATATATATATATATATATATATATATCCCTCTTGTGCTAATAAGAAAGATATACATCTCTACTATCTCTTTAGTTTTTCATAACAACTCTTAACTTTTAAGTAATATTGACCATTATATCAATATATAATGGTTCATTAGATACCCATTTGGCTAATATTACAACTCCTTGTAATATTTATTAGCAAATTACCACTACCTCACAATATATATAAATAACACAAGTAATTTAGTAAATTAACTTTTAATAACTAAATTTCACTTTATTTGATCGTATCTAATATTTTGGTCCGAGTTCAAAACTCGATCATCACATTAAAACTCACTTGACTAATATTTAGTCAATATTAATAAGGGACTAATTGAAATGTATCTTTATACAATATCATTAGTTTTTCCATTAGGGTTCCTCCCTATAGGTGTGACCGAGAGGGATCAGTTGATTACCGCCGTCAAACGACAGTAACGTCTAACTCTAGTCAGCTGAGCGTTACCGATATACGTTAATCAACTGACAAGTATAAAATAAATATATCCCAAATTTATTCCTTTTATGAGATTTAATAATGTAGACACACTATTGTGGAGGACACCTACTCCAACCATGGCCCTGGACTATTGTCCTCAGGGATGGAGAAGACAACCTGTTTGATGTCAGTATCATTAGGAACTTGACAAAGTGTACTCCAGTCCTCTTGACAAACCCTAGCACCACTCATTATAATATTAAGATAATAGTGCACTACAAGAAAACAACATTCAGGCGACTGATATTGGCGACTGATGTCAGTCGCTAAAATGAACTTGGCGACTGAAATCAGTCGCCAAGACCCAGTCGCTGTCATTAGTCCCCAAAAAACATTCGGGCGACTACTATCAGTCGCCAAATTTGGCGACTGCAAAAAACGTCGCCAATTTGGGAAAATGGCGACTGAAATCAGTCGCTCAAATTGGCGACTGAAAGCTTATGTAGTCGCCAATTTGGCGACTGAAATCAGTCGCCATCAGTCGCCATTTTGGCGACTACCATAGTATTGAGTCGCCAAAATGGCGACTGATTTCAGTCGCCAAGCAGTCGCTAATGGATTTTCACTTTGCAAAAATACAGGGGTTTTGGCGACTGAAAATAGTCGCCAAATGAACATTTCAGTCGCCAAAATACCTGTGATATTGCATGAAAATTTCTGTTTTCATCCTACCATACCATACCATCATACCATACCTGCAAGTATACAAGAAAACACAAAGATTTCACACATTTACAACAACACGATGTGAAACCAACATCCTCATTTAGATAAAAAAAATAGATAAAAAAAATTGTTTCAAGTTTATAAAGTGACACCCGCAAATTTTCGGAAAGAAAAAAAAATAATTTAAATAATAACAAAGGTGTCATAAATAAAAAGGTTCATAACAAAAGGAAAATAATATTATACATAAGAATTATCCAAAACGGGAGACATATCTTCCGTATAAATACGGAAATAAAAGAGTGTATAATAATATACAATCCTAAGAACCGAATATAGGTCCAAGGTAATACTTCACTCGCTAGCTCGCCAATGTACCCAAGTATGCATCACAAACCTGCCAACCGCATTAAATATAAACACGGAAGCCACAGT
>JAIUZE010017441.1:0-13586 GCA_022085475.1 Heliosperma pusillum | reverse complement strand
CGGTTCCAACGAATGGTCACAAGACCAAAAAAAGCAAGTAACGAAGGAGATATGATCATTCTACCAAAAAGGGTCAGTGCAGTGAAACTGCACAAGTCACGACCGTGACTTGTATTTCACGACCGTGAGATGTGTTACCAATTCACCCGTGAGCCTTCAACATAAATTCAATCCTATCATTTCCAATTCTCATAATTCATTTCTAAAAACTATCAACAATCAATATTCATCATCAACAATCATCAAATAACAACAATCATCATCCATAACATGAATCCTAAGCTTCTAATCGTATTCTAAATACAATTTCTAGCATATAAAGCATGTAAAACACGTAAATGATATCGAGTAACCCTTCACCGTTACCTTTACGCGTCTTTAATCGATTACTAAGCCTTCCTAGTAGTCTCCACCTACAATTAGGTAATAAAAGATGAATATATTTCACCTTGAGAAAGACGGATAATTTAAAAAGCGAGAAAGACGGTCATTTTATTACCAATACGGATAGAGGAAGGTAAGAGGGGAAGAATAAGACGAACTTACGTGAATTTGAGCGGAAAACGAATGAGATACGATGATTATAAGATCGAAAGATTATGGAGGCAAGGTTTTCTTAAGGAAGAAGGTAAGTTTGATTGTGTTTGTGTGAATGAGAAAATAGGTTAAGTGTAGTGTGATATTTATAAGGAAAAAGTCAACAAAAGTCAAAGACGGCTCAAAAGTCAAGAAAAAGTCAAAGACGACTTAAGACGAGTTTTACTTGAAAACTCGCGGAAATTCCAAATACGAACTCGGAAATTCTAAATTCGACTCGGAACATAAAATTCTATATTAAAACTTAAATTTGCTGAAAAGTATCCGTAAAATATTTTCACTAGAAAAATAGGGTACATTTCCGGGTGTTACAGGACACCTACTCCAACAATCTCCCACTTGTCTGACACAAGTGTGCGTCACCAATTCTCTTGTCTCTTTATCACATCTCCCACTCAACGCAAGGTGTCTTTCAAGTCGCACTTGCGATTGACAATATCTAGAGTTGTTTTCTCGATAGGGAGAGTAACTGTCTGACCGGAAAATCTACCATAGATCTCTTTCCGAGCGTGGCCACGCATTTACAGCAACTTCTCCTCGAGTGGCCTTAAGATGTTTGTACCCAATGTGGGTGGACAATTCCTGTTGATTCATCTACTCTGTATGATGCAGATCACCATGAGCCAGAAGATGTCCATCAGCCTCCTTTTACGGCACGACCTAGACCGTCAACCAAAACCAATCGGAAACTGCACCGACTCAGATAGACGGTCGCCAGTCAAAAGAATCGACTTATAGGAATAAGATAGAAGACCCTGCCACGACCAGGCATCAAATAATTGATTTAAGGGTTTCTACAATGTCACTGTCCGACAGAGTCTCATACAGTCTGTCTATGTAAACGACCAGTCATCTCCATGACCCCATGGGGCTGAACCAACCATCGATCGACTTACAATCTAGTCATTTCGAGACGTCACCTCATTGAGTGACTAGGGACAAAATACTAAGTTCGTCCTATTCACTTGAATAGGGTTCAACAATCTATTCGGATAAACAAAGTATTAAATTTAGTCAAACTAAATAAATGAGTTTATAATGAAACTCGAACAATGAATGCATTTATCATATATGAAATAATTAAAACAACATTCAATTATTACATATTACATAATCTAAAGGAATTCTGGTACACGTCTCAATCCCATTGTGACGACATGACCATCATGCTTAGCCTTTGATAAAGGCTTGGTTAAAGGATCAGCAATGGTTTCATCTGTCCCAACCTTACAAATGTCAATTTCCTTTCTGTCAACGTAATCTCTAATTACATGATATTTCCTAAGTACATGTCTAGACTTATTACTTAACTTGGCTCTTTTTGCTTGAAAAATAGCCCCACTGTTTCCACAATAAAATTTGTGATAGGATCTTTGGCAGTAGGGACTACTGTTAGTCCTTCCAAAAATTGCCGCATCCACACAGCTTCCTTTGCAGCTTCAGACGCTGCAAGGTACTCTGCTTCTGTTGTAGAATCCGCTGTAACGCTTTGCTTGAAACTCTTCCAGCAAACAGCTCCTCCATTCATCATATAAACGTAGCCGGATTGGGATTTCATATCATCCCTATCTGTTTGGAAACTGGCATCTGTGTAACCCTTTACACGTAACTCAGTCTCGCCGCCAAACACTAAGAACGAATCCTTGGTCCTTCTTAAGTACTTAAGGATGTTCTTTACGGCTATCCAGTGACTCTCACCTGGATTTGTTTGGTAACGACTTGTCATGCTCAAAGCATATGCAACGTCGGGACGAGTGCACATCATAGCATACATGATTGATCCAACAGCTGATGCGTAAGGGATCAATTTCATGCGTTCAATCTCCTCGAGTTTCGTAGGGCACTCTGACTTGCTCAAAGTGATCCCACTTTCCATAGGAATAAAGCCTGTCTTAGAGTCTTTCATGTTGAACCGATCAAGAATCTTATCAATATAAGTCTCTTGACTTAATGCTAGTATCCTTTTAGATCTATCCCTATAGATCCGGATACCTAAGATGCGCTGGGCCTCTCCTAAGTCTTTCATTTGGAAATTTATTCCTAGCCACTCCTTTACAGAAGTGAGCATTGGAATATCATTCCCAATGAGTAGTATGTCATCTACATACAAGACTAGAAAAGTTACTTTACTCCCACTAAACTTCATGTATAAACACGGTTCCTCGACGCTTCGAGTGAAACCTTTTTGTTTAATTACATGATCGAAACGATGATTCCAACTCCTGGATGCTTGTTTAAGACCATAGATGGATCTCTTAAGCTTGCATACCTTCTTAGGGTTCGATGGATCCACAAAACCTTCAGGTTGTGCATGTAACTTCCTCTTCTAGATCCCCTTCAAGAATGCGGTTTTTGACATCCGTTTGCCAATCTCATAATTATGAGCATGCGGCACCGCTAAGATAATCCTTATGGATCGAGTAGGCGACTGGGGGGGGCAAAGTTTTCGTCATAGAATGAAGACCATGAACTTGGGTGAAACCTTTGCCACCAATCTAAGCGTTTTTTAAACATCATTATGTTTATCTATGCCACTTTTGATCTTTATAGATCACTTAACGAAGAGGTCGTACCTCCTTAGGGAAATCAACCAAGTCCCATACTTGATTTGTCGTACATAGAATCCATTTCGGATTGCATTGCTCTTAGCCATATGCTTTGAGCGACTCAAATGGCTGCTTTTGGGGTAGGTATAGGTTTTTACTTTCAAAAGTAGCAAATTATATTCAATCACCTTCCTCTATAATACGGCAAGGTATCTATCAGAAGTGTAATGACTAGTTCTGGCTTGACCCTCCTAGGTTTCTAAGTGAATAATGACCGTACCAGACGAAGAGGGAACGTTTTCCTCGTCGTTCTTTTCGGTTTGTGGCTCTTGGACTTCATCAAGTTCAAATTTTCTCCCACTCTGTCTTTTAGAAATAAAATCATTTTCTAAAAAGACTGCATCACGAGACACCAACACTTTGTCCTCGTGTTTAGTGTAGAAGTAATAAGCACGTGATTCCTTTGGATATCCTACAAACAGACATTTGTCAGATTTGGGTGCGAGTTTATCGTCAGACTTATTCTTAACAAAAGCCTTGCATCCCCAAATTCTCATAAACGACAAATAAGGGACTTTCCCTGTCCATATCTCATATGGAGTCTTGTTTGCCGCTTTAGTCGGGCTTCGATTTAGTGAAAATATTGCAGATAAGATAGCAAAACCCCAAAAATAATCATGAAGCTCTGTTAGACTCATCATAGATCGAACCATATCTAATAAAGTTCGATTTCTCCTTTCGGACACACCGTTTAATTGAGGTGTTCCAGGAGGAGTCCATTGTGATACTATACCACAATCTTTTAGGTGTAAATCAAATTCATTGTTCAAGTATTCACCACCACGATCGGATCGTAGGGTTTTAATCTTTTTATTCAATTGGTTTTCTACTTCATTTTAAAATTCCTTGAATTTTTCAAAAGCATCACTTTTATGCCTCATCAAGTAGACATATCCATATCTACTCAAGTCGTCGGTAAAAGTAATGAAGTAGTGATAACCACCTCTAGCTTGGATAGTCATTGGAACGCATACATCCGTATGTATAAGTCCTAATACTTCACTTGCTCGTGTCCCTTTTCCCGTAAAAGGAGCACGAGTCATCTTGCCTAGAAGACAAGATTCGCATACGCCATAAGATTCGTAATCGAATGGTTTGAGTACTTTAGATGAAACAATTCTCTTTATGCGTCGTTCGTTTATGTGCCCTAAACGACAATGCCAAAGGTATGATTGATTAGGTTCACCTGTTTTGAGCTTCTTGTTTTCTACATGATAGACCTCTTTTGCAATATCTAAAACATAAATACCTCCAATAAAAATGGCCTCGCCATAAACCATTTCATTAAGTGAAAAAGTACAACAGTTGTTCTTAATGCAAAATGAAAATCCTTCCATGTCTAACACGGAAATGGAGATAATGTTCTTGGTAAGAGTTGGTACATAATAGCAATTATTTAAATCCAACTCTAAACCATTAGGCAAAAGAAGAACGTAGGTGCCCACGGAAACTGCGGCTACCTTAGCTCCATTTCCCATGCGCAGGTCCACGTCACCCTTGGCTAGTGCTTGCGCGTCCTTCAGCCCCTGTACATGATTACAAAGGTGAGAACCACAACCGGTATCAAATACCCAAGAATATGTACTAGCAAAGTTAATATCTATCATATAGAGTGAAGAAAGAATTTTACCTGACGTTGTCACACAACCGTCCTTCTTATCTTTTAAGTACTTGGGGCAATTGCGTTTCCAATGCCCTTTGCCATTACAATAATAGCAATCCGCCTCCGCGTGTTTGTTGACCTTGGGCTTGGCCTTATAAAAGACCTTGGCCTTTCCCTTACCGGATTTCTTGAAAAGAGTCTTACCCTTTCCCTTGTCCTTCCTCACCCCAAGCTTCATGTTCTTCATTTTCATGGAAAGAACATCCTTGGGTTCACTCCCACTAGCCTCCATGTCCCTCTCCGCTTGGGTGAGGAGTGCATGGAGTTCATGGAAACTCTTTTCCATGCCATTCATGTTATAGTTCACCCTAAATTGGGTGAACTTAGGTGTGAGTGAATGAAGGATCTTACCCACCACCAATTGCTTTGGAATTTTGCACTCTAGACGTTCTAAGGTGTCCGCGTGCTCAACCATTTTGAGCACGTGTGGGCCAACTTTTTGGCCCTTTTGAAGCTTGGTGTCAAAGAATTTTGTAGCCGCCTCATATTGGAGAATTTGAGGGGCTTGCGAAAACATCGATGTGATCCTCGTGAATATCGCATATGCATCGAGTGATATCAATTGGAGTTTGAGTTTGGGTGAGATTGACCAAATCAAGACATTCTTGACGTCATTAGCAACCTTCAAATAAAGGTCATATTCGGCCCGAAACACCGCGGACGATCTAGGCGCGGGTTCGGTGGAGGGCTCTTCGACCAAGTAGCGAAGCACGTTATCGGATAACGCGGCACTCTTGATCGTTGACTCCCATTCAACGAAGTTACTTTCGTCATCTTTCAGGACACACTTGTCCATGACGGATCTCAACCATGAGACCTTACCCAAGGTTGCAACGTTTGATGATGTCGACATTATGCGAATATGGTAACTACAACAAAAAGAAATATATAAACATTCATTGTTAATTTACTTGAAAAACATTTTACCAAGTTTAGCATTCATATAATGACCTCTCACTAAATTATATAAATGATTCCAAGACCCATTTTTTAAATAAAAATAGTCATCGCATGCTACCTTTATCTAGAAACGGTAAGTCATTACTTGACTAATTCTACCCTTAGAACTCTTGGTTGACGGATTTCAACTAAATCCATCTCCTAGTCCCAAGATAACGCTTATCTCGTTGAGTCCAATCCAATTTTAGCTTGTGAACGTATCACCCTACTTACCCGAGGTAAAAAGGGACCCACGAGCGTGGTAGCCCTAATGAACACGGGATTCATAGGTGTTATTAATTGGTAAGGCTAATCTCAATTTTGTAAACATGTGAGAGATCTTGTCAATTTAGTAATTAATTCCCTATAAGTGAACTAAGTCTGTGAATTGTGAATGACGTTGAATTGACAATAACGGTAAATAAAATGCATGTGTGACGATTTTGGCATGAGCGAAAAAAGCAAGTCAACACATGAAAGTCCATAGACCTTAATTAGACTCCTCTAACTAGTTGCTAAATTACTTGTTAATTTAGTATTTAATGATCTATGTAACATGCATGCAAATATAAAGACATTTATATAAAAGAAGAAATTTCCTCACATTGATATGGAAATAATATGGGCACAACAAGAACACCTTCTTGTTGTTCTTGAGCTAATAATATGGATGAACAAGAAATCTCCAAACTAGAAGACCTCCTTCAAGTTGCACCAAGATGACACCAAATAATCTACCCTTATTATTAACTAGATAATAAGATAGATGATATACTACTAATATTAGACTATATTACTACACTAGTAATACTTAAGAAATATTAGTATATGAGAGTTTTTAGTGAGAGGAAGAATTTTAGAGAGAAGTGTAAAATTGCACAAAATGAAGTAGTAGTAAAATGAACAACAATTGTTCATTATAAAGCCAATTTTGGCCGGACCACTTTGTCCAAAATGGACTCTTATTTTGTTTAATTTGATCACATGCATTAGGGTGGAGTGTTGTAGTATAAGTGATGATTATATTCTACTTGATATGTCACTTTCACTTGGTGACTTGTGAGTGTAAATAAGAACAACAATCATCACCATACTACAAGCAACATGACCGGCCACTATGGCCTTGTTTGGTCCATTTTGATTTTTGATATTTGTCTCACAAATACTTATTAATCATATGCTTAATTATCTTGTATAATTAAGTGTTAATTTGATCATATAACAATTATATGACTCAATTAAATAAATAATATGTACTT
This sequence comes from Heliosperma pusillum, assembly GCA_022085475.1. Classification (NCBI taxonomy): domain Eukaryota; kingdom Viridiplantae; phylum Streptophyta; class Magnoliopsida; order Caryophyllales; family Caryophyllaceae; genus Heliosperma; species Heliosperma pusillum. Next base: position 6,522 of record JAIUZE010017441.1, on the reverse strand, counting down.
AACAGTTTAAGTAATATTTTACCATTATATCAATATATAATGGGTCCCACAATGCCTAGTTAATTTATTTTACAACTCCTTGTAAATATAATTAACTAATTACCTCTATTTCAAAACCTCAACTAATTTAGTAATTTAACGATTAATTACTAAGTTAAATCTTATTTAATCGTATTAAAATAAGATATAAATTTATTAGTCAATTATCGCATAATTGAAAAATAAAATTAATCGAATTTGAGTTCTTAACTCAATTTCTAACAATTAACTCTCGTACATATCGAATATATGTAATGTACTAATTAACTGTATCATATACAAATAATTAGTTACTATTTGGATTTCATCCGTTAGGTGTGACCGAAAGGGATCAGTTGATCACCGCCGTCATACGACAATAACGTCAAACTCTAGTTAGCCAACCGTTATTGATTTACGTTAATCAACTGACTAATCATATTAAATAGTCAATAAATATCCCAATTATATTCCTTAATACGATTTATTATGGGGCACTATTTGTGGGGACACCTACTCCAACAATGGTTTGTGTTTATAATATTTTTAAATGGGTGTGCAAATGGGATTAAATAATGATACTCGTATTAAACTATGTAATTATTCGTTAGATGTTATGTTTAATAAAATATAGTGTATTGTAATGTAACAGAGTGAAATAATTAAAGAAATTAATAAAAGTAGGAGAGAGTAAATAAGGAGATAGACTAATTAATTCTTAAGCATAAACATGGGGGGTCCTACATCACTAAAAATTTGATAAATCTTTTTTTTTTCATCGACCAATAAGAAGGCTTTAAATGTTTTCGCTTTTATATATAGTAGATTATTTTTAAAAAAATATATATTTTAAATTGGTAACTCATATTTAAGAAACAAAAATTAAAGCCATACAAGGTCATGCAAATGAGTAATTTAAAAACAAAAAAGTTTGTTTTTTTGCCCCCATGAAACGGATGATATTAGTGTATAAATTGTTTACTCATAATTATTAGGCCCTGTTTTTTTCGACTGAAACAAGCTGAAATAGATTAAATGGAGGTGAGTTGAAGTTAACTAAACTAAATAGAGTTGAGTTGAAGTGATTGGAGTTGAAGTAATACACTATTTTGTGAAGAGACGAGCTAAAGAAAAATGATTAAAGCTAAGCTAAACTGAGCTAAATAGAGTCGAGCTTAAATAAAACGAGCTGAAACTAAGCCAGAAAGAACATGGCCAGCCGTATTTTTCTACTGCAACTCTTCATAAAAAAAATGAATGAACTTTTTATCATAAAATTCTTATAAAATAAAAAAAAGTTTATTTTAAATCATAAAAAATTCGAGTAAATCTATGTAAATTATAAACTTTTTTTTTATAGATATTTCAATCTAAAAGATATGTCCATTTCTACCTAACATACAATTAGTATAGACTATAAATATATAACCCAGCCCAATTATAGGCTTTATGTTTTAGGCGAAAAAATTGGAGTTGGAGTTTCCTTAATCTTTTAGTAGTAGGGTGATTAGTATAATATTTTAGCAACAATCAAGAAAATAATATAGGTGTGGTGAATATAATACGTATAAATGGTAGAATTGTCACACATTAGAAATTAAAATAATGCTTATTGAAATTATTTGTCGTTTTAGGTTGGTTTGAAAATATTTGTCAAAAATGGTGTCCACGTAGGCTCGGGTTTTCAAAACCTGAAACATGGAACAAACACGCCACTCCCATTGGCGTGTCTACACATTTAAAAAAAAAACTGACTGCATAGACACGCCATTGAGAATGACGTGTTTCCTTCATAAAACTCGTCATTCCCAATGACGTGTTTGCTATAGCCATTTCTGTAAGGTTGCATCTTCATAATCACTGGAAACACGCCAATGGTAATGGCGTGTTGGTTCCGTGTTTTAGGTTTTGAAAATTTAAGCCTACGTGGACACCTTTTGACAAATACTTTCAAAACCAACCCAAAACGACAAATACATTATTTTTGAAAATTATTTTTAAAAATCGTTCAAAATTACCATAAGATGGGGTGATCGTATGATTATAAATATGAGTCATGTTTGGAACTTAGGTATTAATGCAAAATCTTTTGATTCTCTTAATTGTTGTCTTAGAGAGCTCTTAAGAGTTTATATTATTGTCTCCATCAAAAACTAATTTAGGAAAATATCATAAAAAAAATATTTTTGATATAAAAAATAAACTATAGAATCTTTTAATTATTATAATATATATTTCCTATATTATATTCAAGTGATATTTATAATTTTTATGTAAAAAACTTTTATATTTCATTTGTCAAAAATGTAAACTAAAATAAATTATGAAAATAATATAATTAGATTCGTAGTAAAAATATGCTACAAAGGTCGTTCAAGTGGTAAGAGCACTCTTATCCCAACTATGAAATTGGGGTTTGATTCTCACCCGCGGTATAGTGCGCTAATTTGAACAAAAAAAAGTATACAATCTCATATTATTTGCACATATTTGGTGTACTTTTTAGTATGTTACTTGTCTCGATCACGTTGAAAAATAATGTGGATGTGGTGAATACACTACTTATAGATAGTAGAATTGTCCCTCATCGAAAAGTTACTAGAATTATAAAAACGATAAATAGTTATAAGTTTAAACAAATTATGCTTTTGAATTTGGTGATTTCACAATTAAATAATATATATTTGTATCATTTTCTTTTCTTCTCAAATTTAGTAGTTTAACAATAAGTTATTTATTTCGTAGTTTTCAAGCCGAATTTATAACGAACATTCATCATTATTATACTTATTATTATTATATAAGAGACTTTAAGAGTAACGTTACATTAAATGTTAATTATTCAATTTTTAACAACATTTAAGTGGGAGAAAGAGCGATAAAATGATCAATATTAATGGAACCGCCTAGTTATTATAATGATATAATTAATTAAATTTTTAATTTGGAAAGAGAGAAATATCTGTACCAATAAAAAAATACTTCGTATATGTAATGTATATGACGACATGATTTCAAATTATCACTAAACTTATTTAATGTTAAGTATCAACAAAGGTTTTCTACCACATTCATTATATGTATTTATTTTCTTCAAAATAGATATAATATATGTAAACAAATGGTTAGACATCGTATGTTGACATTTAATCCTTATACGTTTTTTTCATTATAATTAAGTTAATTACTCCGTGCAACGCACGAGATTTCAAATATATAATATTATACTTCTTATAACTTATAACACAATATAGCTAGTTTCACGTTATCTGTCATATTAACTAGCTATCCCTCCGTCCCAACCTTGTGTTTGCCTTTGAGTAATCTACCCCTCACAAATTAAAGAATAAAAATAAAAAAAAAAGTGATTGGGTCAAGGGGAGTATAATACATAGTTAGATACATTTTTTTATATAAAAAAGTATGTAAGATATTGCTTTACTAATAACTAAGTTAATTAACTCGTGCATCGCACGGGCTTTCAACCTAGTACTTTGAAATGATAATACGATTACAACTCAAATTGAAATCTCGAAATAGTAAGGCGAAAGTCTATTAAAACCAATATCTAATACTCAAAGGCTTTAAGCAAAGACGATAAACTCTCGTGATTCGTCACCTTTTGATCCCCCAAAAGCATCATAGCACTCAATCACGCTCACCATTTGCCGAAAATATCAAATTGAGCACCGCGGAGTTATAAAACATTTGACAAGGACAACACACACCTCAACTACAGTCAATACAAACAATCATGAGCATAACGCAATGCAATCACAATCACGATCACAATCCACTCCATCAAGACAACACCATCCTCATCAATCACAAGTAGGGATGATAATGGATAGGATTTGGATAGGGTCTTATAAGATCCAGATCCAGATCCATATTGTATATGTTGGATCCAGATCCGCCCCATATCCGCAGGGTCCAAAATTTTCAGATCCATATCCAGATCCGTGGATCAGGGTAGGATCAGGGTCCCAAATGGATCTGATCGTTTTCAAAATATTTTATTAAATTATTCATCTTTTAAATGTAATTTTTCTATTAAAATTACATAAAGTGTATTAGAATGTTTAATAAGATTATAAGTATACATTATATCGACATTTAACATAATAAAGTAACTAATAACCGCATAAGTTATTATTTGGATGAGGAAAAACTTAATTTACAAATATTTAAATTGTATTATAAATTAAGAATGACCTATGAAATAAGTAAAATGACATATGAGAGTTGATTAAATTAAAAACATTAGCATTATAAACTTTAGTTATCCTTATATAATTAAAATAAATTAAAAAAATAAAAGATATGGATCCGTGGGTAGGGTCTGGATCTTAACAACAAGATCCATATCCAGATCCGCGTAAATTTTTTAGGATCCATATCCGACTCATATCCACTGGATCCATAAAAATGAGATCCATATCCGCTCCACCAGGGTCCGGATCCGGGGATCTGGATAGAGTCCTGGATCCATTGCCATCTCTAATCACAAGTCAAATAGGGGCCAGATAAATAAAGGACATCTCTGCCAGTGTCCGGGATAAACTACAGAACATTAAAAACATGATCAACACTCAAAATATAATTCATAATTCAAGAAATTTGTTTATTTTGAAAGGAGGTAGGGGTAGCAATAAAAAAAAAACCGGGTTTAGGCTTCGTTATACAAATGAAAAGTTGTTGGAAAAAAGTTGGTAATGAATAAAATATACGGAAAAATAAAATACTCGATAAACTACTGTTTATTATTTTTTAATTTTATTTAGGTTAAACTATTGTTTATTATTTTAAAAAGTGTATATTATGGTTCATCATTTCTCTTAAACAAATCATCCCCTATCTACTAAAAGAATATGTGAACTCACAAATTTTCCCTCCAAAAAACATCTTTTTATATAAGGAAGCTATTAATAATTTGTGTGTATTAACTAAAGAAGGAAATTAATATGTATTTCATTATAGTATTATCTTCTCATTAAAATTAATATTTTTATTAAAATTAATTTTTTCATTAAATTTTGTAACTTTCACTAAATTCTAAACTATAATCTTTAATTAAAATATAAATAAATATATAAACTACTAAATCTTTTATTGATGCTATTATTTGAGATTGACTAGCTCGACTCATACTACGTATAAGCAAAACTATAAATCGTTTTTATTATTATCATGACAAAAAAAAAGAAAGAATTTATAAATTGGAATTATTAGCTTCGTAGTAGTAAAAATATTTTTGAAAAAATACATTTCAGCACATTACTCAATTCTCTTGGATTATTTTTTAGTTTTTTCCCCTCAAAACAAATACAATAACGATAAAAACGAACACTTAATAATATACCACTATTATTTAAATTTTTATCAAAAATAAATTATATATACCGTGCATTTATTGCACGGGTTCTAAACTAGTTATATACCATTCCTTGTTGCTTTACTCAGTTATATACCACTATACCTACACTTGTCCAGGCTGGCCAGATTTGGGTTTGGGTTTGGGTTTGAGTTGAATATGGGCTGGGTTATAGGGCCACGGTCAGGTCAATGTTCGAATATGGATAAAAAATACGTTGCCAAATCAGAATGTGGCTACGGTTTAGCATAATCAAGCTACGAGCATCCTAGTGAGTAAACTGTACACAGTGCAAATCAAGTACGAGTGTTACTATATGAATCCCAATACGGCCATGGCTGATAGCCGATTGGCGATAAGCCCCTCCCTTGGTAAACAGTTACCGTTCGTCAAAGTAAAATGACTACTAAAAGTTACTCCGTTCATCAGTAGTGACTAAAAACCTTTCGGTGGAAAAGATCAACCATCTTTCTAACTAAACTTCACCAAAAACTATGGTGATCAGCTCTACTAACAAGTTACAACCCATTCATCTCTTAACTAAACTTAACCCGGAGTCTAATTTTAATTTTATTAAAACTTCACAAATTATTTTCTAGGAAAAGAAAGCTCGTCTATCAGGGATCTCTTTACAATGCAGACTGGAAAATCATCTCGGCCAGCTCCTGCCATTTATAGAAAGGATGAATGAGATCCTAATTAATGATACATGACCAATAAAGCAAAATCACAGGCAATTGTTAACAATGAATTGAGCATTGTACCTGTTTGCCAGACGGGACTCTAGGTTCGCCCCATTCGATGGCCTTCTTCTCGAGATACTCAAAATCAGCCTTGCCGGCCTGAAGAAAGAAGTAACAGGAGACGTCAATTTCTGAACAAAGCATTATACTGGAGGCAGGAAAGTAACAGATACATATATGCATATGAAAAAAGGTCGACCCTAAGAAAATGGATTTTTACTGGAACCAAGCGAGCCTGCAGAAGGAAAAGTTTCATCTTTTGTACATTGGCAGATCAATAAGGACATGGGGACTCAGGATACCGAAGATTAAACTATTTTTGAGCGTTGCTTATAATTCTAATTAGAGTAATTAATCTGTGGACCGCAACTTCTGTAAATTATTAAC
>JAIUZE010017440.1:0-10108 GCA_022085475.1 Heliosperma pusillum | reverse complement strand
ATATGCGTAATTAGTTTAATACACTTAATTATTAAGGTATTGTATTTGCGCGTACGTACCCCTGTTATCGTAATAAAAGTAGGGTCATCATCAGAATATTCTGTCGGTTGATTGCCGGTTGCTCTTTTCTTCTCAAAGGCCCTTTAAAAAAGGAAAGAGGCCGAAAGTCACATAAACTTACTTAATAATAATAAATGAAACTTAATATTATATGTGCCAAATCATCATCAGTATTATAAACTTACTTAATAATCAACATCTTAAAGGTCTCGGATGGTTGTCTATGCAAAGAGTCCAACCAAAATACTTTCTTCGTGGTCGGATTGATCGCTGCTAGCACCCAATGTCTCCTAGAGATCGAGAGACACATCATTATTAACAAGCACAACATGCATCATAACCAAACATATAAAACTGCAATTGTATTTGGAATCGTAATATTAATTATATATTACCCGGCTTCATTATAAGGGGCAAAAATGAGCTTATTGTTTTTCGCCAATTCCCCAGCAATATAATTTACACGTTCTTCATACGAAAACATCTCGATATGCATAGATAAAACATTTGGGCACATGAATCCGTATTGAGGAAGTGGATTATTGGTCTCGGCGTGGATCACAACCGAGTTCAAGTACCTACATGCCAGTTTTAATTCCGATATTAAAAACACTATATCTTACTTAGTCAGAATATTAGAATACTGCATGATTTAATTTATTAAGAAACTTACTTCATCCAAACATATAGGTGTTGGACATCAATCTCGTCAAGGCCAGCCCAAACGGCTAGCGTTTCCCAATCCAGCATTGCTTGGCGTTCTACCCCTACAATATCATTCTCGAGCGGAATAACTATTAATTGCTCGCTTGCTATGCGTCTCTCAGCCTCCTTATAAAGCTCCAGCATCGCCACCGTTCGTACTTTTTCCATGTAAACGTTCCCATGAAATTTAGTACTGGATAGACTCCTGACCTCTTTCAGCTTGGGGAAATGATGCGGTGTGCTACCTTTCACAACCTACATGTGGCTAACTAAATTAAGTTGCTCTTTCAATGATGAGGCGATAGTAGAACTTAAAATATAAAGAGAGTTGATTAAATACCTCATCAAGTTGTTGTATTGACGAGGTAGTAGAAAGATTATTGTCTATCGAGTTAGACTTATCCATGTTTTTTGTTACCTACAAAACAAAAATAAAACATATAAATTTCACTATTTATGAAGGTGATGAACAAAGACAAAAGGCGGGTTAAATTAGATGTATTTTTCTAACCCCGTCTACATTCTGTTGAATTTTACAATCACGAGCCAAGAAAATGTGGCTTTGAGGCCATTGGACAAAACATTTAACCGCATCTGCCAGTATTACTATGTCGTCGCGGACTGGGACGGGCAGTTTACGGGTTCCATAGCCCTTCACGACTCCCACTATCCCCACTTTTGCATGCTTCGGCAAGAGTGGTACGCCATGAACCAAGATGGTTTCCGCTGAGTCCTTGGGCTTTGGGTATACGAAACCCCGAGCAACAATCACATTCTCTTTGAATGAAGGGTCGGCGAGACGAACAACTACCCGCCTTTTTGTGGCCTGAAGAATACACATTATTTACTAAATACCAAAATATAATAGATATCATAAATGATCTATATTGAGTATATAATGTAAAGTTAGTTACAAGTATTTATTGTTGGTGGGTAGGCTATTATACTTGAACATGTCCAGACCAGATTTAGCACTGACAGCATATACTAACTTCTTATATTCTACATACCTCCTTATTGTCACCCGTCTTCTCAGCCGGCTCCTCAAGTTGCGTCCCCTTTTCAGAGTATTTACCTTATAAAATTAATTAACCAATCAAAGGCATGCAATGGCTGCTGGAAAGAACAAATGCAGAGGTTCAAAATGGTTAAGTCGTATTTACCTTATCGGCTTGAGGTATCAAAACCTCAGCAGCATTAGGTACCTCACCCGTCTCCTCAAGTTGCGTCCCCTTTTCCGACTCATTTACCTAATAAAATAAACCAATCAAAGGCATGGCTGCTAGAAAGAACAAATGCAGAAAAAAAAATCATATTTACCTTATCGGCTTGAGGTATTAAAACCTCGACAGCAGTAGGTACCTCACCCATCTTCTCAGCCGTCTCCTCATGTATTGGCAAGGTAGTAGTGTCTGCCTCTTGGCAAATCTGTTGCACTACCTCACCCTTTTTAATGACATCCTCCATCATCTTCAATTCTTCTTCGGAAGGCTTGCCTCCAGAATTCATCTTCAGTATCACGGAGGCCAATAACTGAACCTGCACGCCCAAAATGTAGAATCAGCAATTTGTTAAAACAATAACATGTGAATTTTAAATGACAATAACAAATGGTATACGTACCATGTCAGCCTTCCCCTTATTTTTCTTCTTCTTGTTCGAGCTAGTTGTCCCATAATATTTCGTGACTCCGACATGTAATGGGACGCCCCTCAATCGACCTGGATGCTCGGGACGGCCGATCGCTCTAGCAAGAACGTCGTCACGACCACTCGGAGTGAATTTCCCTTCCGCAACCTCCTTCAGAACATTCTCCTATAATATATTAAATAAACTTAATTTAATTTTTGTTACTAAAATAAATAGATAGTTAGACATACAAGAATTGAACAATAAAGTTCTTAAAAACCCGTCTTAATAAAAATAATACTTACTATGTTGGCCAAGACTTCCTGATCATATTCGTTACATGTTCGGGATCCTTTAGGCGTGTGCCCTTCTTTATAAGTTACGTGCCGATTCAAGTCGGTCACACCTTTTGACACCTACACGTTAACTCAAAAATAATATATGTATACATGTATATCAAGTCCAAGTATGATTAAAAAAATCTAATATATAGATGCTACTTACGAGATTTTCTTCTATCAATCTGTAACCGCCTCGAGAACCATAATATACCCCCCGCTTCTGTGAGATGTTAGCACGATTTCTGGCGCTAACGCTCTTCAAATCATATAAAATCGCAAGTAGATGAGACAATTAGAAAATTATAGATACAAGTAGAGTTTTAGAAAAATGTAACCTGAAACTTTTAGAAAAATGTAACCTTAAGTAGAGTTTTACAAAAATGTAAACATATGACATGGATACTTAACCTGAAACTTTTCAGTAGCTCGTTTCGCCTTATAATTATCCCATTGTTGCTGAGTGATGTGGGGGTACTTTGTCGGTGGGCTCTTATGCATCTGCCCCGTCTCCTTGTCCACATACAAGTGTAATTTGGCAAGGTCACACCTCCACTGCCTTAAGACTGCCGCTGCCTTACGTAATAGATACTTATCATGGCAGTCTGGAATATCGAAAGCTTCCTGCATCATCATCATATATACTAATAAGCGGCTGTCTAATATCATACCTTTACACGAACCTTTATACGGCTTCCTGCCTTATGTAATAGTAACTTATGCAAAATAAAATGGTGTTTAGCTAAAGATATTATCATACCTTTATACGTTTCAAGAGAAGTTCTGCAATGAAGGATTTATATTCCTGAAATCATCTACATCTATAGGCACAAACTGTTTGGTTGTAACTCCAATCCAAGTGGCTAAATGGCTAGCATTTGGACCAGTAGGAACACCTTTCACACTCCATTTTATTTCCATCGGCGTTTTTGCCGCTATAGCTGCAAGGGCTGCAGAGCACTTCGAAGCACACCTCTCACCAGGCTTATCCCCCTTATCATTGTTTTCTACTCTTTTCCGTTTTTCACCCATGATAATCCTAAGACACTAAGACCTTCAAAAGAAATGAAATAGTAAAGGAACAGAGTCATGCATACAGCGATTCTAAAACCCTAAGACCTTAAAATGAATGAAATAGTAACTGAACAAATAAAGAGTCATGCAGAGATTCTAAAACTCTAAAAACTTAGAAAGGAATGAAAATAGATGATAAAGAGAACGATAAATAGAAAATGAAAACAAAAAGATGAACTTCAATCTTAAAACCCTAAAGACGAAACACAAAAATTACCTGATAAAGAAAATGAGCACAGGGTGATGATAAATAGGGTGACACCCTCAAATTTGCGGAAAATTAAAACAATTAATTTAAATAAATAAAAGATGAGAATACGTTTCTAATAGGTTCACTTTAGTGAAAATCGGTAATTTTTAAAACCGGAACCTACTATTAAATATATTCATCATAACGAAGGTGTCTTAAATAAAAAGGGTCATAACAAAAAGGAATTTATATAATACATAAGAAATATCCAAAACGGGAGACATATCTCCCGTATAAATACGGAAATAAAAGAGTGTATAATAATATACAATCTAAGAACCGAATATAGGTCCAAGGTAAATACTTCGCTCGCTAGCTCGTCAATGTACCCAATGTATGCATCACAAACCTGCCAACCGCATTAAATATAAACACGGAAGCCACAGTCAGTGGGGAGTAACTCCGAGTTCTCCCAGCCACGAAATGTCGAGTTTAATAAAACATGAATAACATAAAAGCAATGTATATGGAAAATACAAAACTTAACATATATGATATGCTTTTCATGTTATGAAACAATTAACTAACATATAACCTAGCATGTGAAAGCTATCATGTGAACCGATAATAAACTATAACACGAGGTAGGGAAGCTGGTATGCTAGCTCAGAGGTTACCGTTAACATGGCCATGATACACTCAAACCCTAATCAACACGTAATCATGTGAATCAGTTAACAATCGGTAATCCAAACTCTATCAATCTTTGCCGGCTTGCATCTCACCTTCTAAGATTCATAGAATCATACAAACATGAAAGACCAATACGTCTAGAAACAGGCACAAGTTCTTAGCACAGTCAATAGAAGACTTCTGTAACTCGAGTCTATACCACGAGGTAGGATATACTTACATATTTAGGCTCAGCGGTTACCCTAATAACATGGCCCAAATACAAAGCACACATCTAGGCTCAGCGCTTACCCTAATAACATGGCCCAGATCCAAAGCACATATCTTAGCTCAGAGGTTACCCTTAAAACATGGCCAAGATACCACTCTACCCTAAACCTAGACTGCGCAGACCTAGAGAAATGCGAAGATCCATCGCATCCAAGACCCATGATACAATCACATGAGTACCCCTAAGAAGATCCATCAAAGGGTTGGCTAGTACTAAAGCTGGCTCCACTTCCCAAAGTGGCAAGCATAAGGCAGGCCATGCCCCTTGACTTGGAGATCACCAAGCCGGGGAACACAAAAGTATCAAGCAGTGAAAACATATATTCGTTTTTAAAGATAGTAAGGCCTATCAATGTCATGGTCAAGATACCATTTAGATTTAGAATGGTCAAGACGCCATATACTCATAATTCTCTATGGGTACTTAGTCAACACGACACCAACCATATAAATAAACAGTCACGGAAAAACATCCTATCATGTGACTAATTGCATATAAATCATATTCAAATATCATATCGCCTCATATCTACTAAGGCTCATTCATTCAGTCATTAAATAAAACCTTACCTGAAGACAAATCCCCGACCCGAGTCCCGCGACGGGTCATCAGTCAAAACGGGGCTGACTAGATCTTAGTTTGACCAAACCCGTTTGGTCAAACCGGCTAGAACCAGAGTCTTAGCCATCGAGGCTTGAACATAAGAATATCACATTCATTTCATGCTATTTTTTCTAATTTCTAACATGTGAATTCTTAATTCCTTACGAAACCCCTTGACTTAAAGGGTAATCAAGATTAAACCCCAATCTCATGCTATATCTTTTTAACATGTGCGAATAATAATATTATGAAAACCGTTTAATTAAATAATTTACTTATTAAAATTTCCCACTTGCTAAATATTACAAAACATGATATAATAATAACAATAAACTCAAAAACCGTCACAAGCCCGAAGGAGGGCTCACGGGTCAGCCGGGCCTGGACTGGGCCGAGACTGAACCGGGCTTGGACCGGGCCCACGGGCCTGGTTTGGGCCTGTTTTGGTCAACCATTTCTAAAATCGTTTCTTAATATTTCCCCCATGCTTAACATATTTAAAACCCGTCAAAACAACAACAAAACAATCAAGTATCGACACAAGCCCAAAGGGCCAATTAACGGGCCAACCAAGACCGGGCAGCCGGGCCTGGACCGGGCCTGAACCGGGCCTGCCGGGCCTGTTTCTCGGCCACCAGTCACGGCCACCACCAACACAACCCCAAATTTATTTCTAACATGTTTTAATTAACAACCATCCATTTTAACAACCAATTCAACCATCATTCATACTAAAATTATGATTATGAACAAATCATCCAACATGTCAAAAACAATAAATATGTTATAAACTCATAAAACTTAATAATAATAACAACCTAGCATGTTACTACTTAAAACCGTAAATACAAAAACATATGTGACATTAATTCGTCGAGTAACTCGGTAATCGTTACCTTAGCTAGCACAAAACCAAATAGCACCAAAAAAAGACCTAAAAACCCGTCTACTAATCTTCTTCTAAAATATACGAGTCACCAAACTCGTCTTCATAATCTTCTCCTATAAGAAATGACAAAAATAACATTATTAGTATTAAAACTTGATTTCAACAATTAAAGTGTTGAAAACGATTTTGTCGGACTTGAAAATGAAACGTACACGGAGATGAAGAGCGGAGAGGAGACTCTAGAAATATAATTTAGAACGGATTTGGCCAAGTAACGAAGGTTTTGTGACGATTTTGCTCAAGAACGATCAAGAACACGAAGAACAATTGTGATTAGATTAAAGAAGGCATTAATTAGATATTAAGTTGATTTAATGTAAAATAAAAAGATAATGAGTGAGTAAGAGGGGGGGTTTGGACCGTGTAATATAGAGGATAAAAGGGAGTCGGGTTTTGAACTTGTTGTTACTGGATTGACTCGGGTTTTATAAATATCTTAGATATTATGATAAATATCTAGATATTATTAGATATTATGATAGTTTAATCAAAAGAAATGAAAATATCAAGTCCTATGGGACAAGAGGGAGAGGCGTGTGGAAGAGGAAGAAGTCGGGTCCGGGTTTAAGCGATTTGTTGCAGAATTTAAGTTGACAGATCGATAAAGTTACAAATATCTTAGATATTTGTATTAGTTTAATCAAATGAATCAAAAGCCCTAAAATGAGGAAAAAGGTGCCTTGGGGGCGTGTGGCACAAGTAGGAGTCGGGTTTTGGGTTTGTTTCGGGACTTAAGTTGACTCGGGAATAGTTAAATGAAGTTCGGGTTTAAACCGTATAACCTACTCTTTAATTCCAAATAAATTCAAATAATTATATTAAATTATCATAAATTCAAATAAATCGTAATAAATTAAAAATAAATTAAATTTATTACTTTTCAAATATAATTTCGGTCTTTCAAATTACGGGGTGTTACAATCACCCCTCCTTTTAAAACGTTTCGTCCTCGAATCTTGAGAGTAGAAAAGAAAAGTATCAAAGATAAGAATCGGTTTACAAAATTAATACGAAAACTTTTATAAGGGAAAAATATTTATGAAACGAAGTTTATCTAGAAATCGGTTTAAAGAAGAATTTTCATAAGTGTGAAACTTTACTTACGGATCTCAAGAATGCTCGTCGTGAACGAGAACTTTAATTATCCAAACAAATCATTGTCCAAATAGTGAAATCGAAGATTAAAACAAGTGTTAGTAAGTGCAAGACTAGTCACCAGACGTCTCCAATAACAGATCTAAACACCCAACCAAACACGAAATCCAAATATAAAAGCGGAAGAATCTATTTTCTCCAAAAAGAGGGTACAAAGTCCATCTTTAGACTATTTTAAAAGTTAAATTAGGATTACGACATGGAGATTTGAAAGTTTTCTCAAGGAAAGAAACACAACAAAAAGACCTTACACGAACGTAGAGCGACTCGAACATCGAAATCACAAATCGTGATAATAGGAGGTACGCCCAAACGATTAAAAAGGACTAAAAAGGGAAAGGATTGAAAGGTAGCGGATTGACTAAGGATCAATGTGAGGGAAGAGAGAGGAATGAACCACAATACTATCTTCCATCTATGAAAATTCAAATGTCGATCGTAACTCGACAACACTAACTGCACCAGAATCTAGTCCTCAAGAGAGTGCAATATATCCTCAATATTTTCAATCATCAGATTCCTACCAAAATATTTCATAAGCATGACACATCGAGTAACAACTCCCAATTATTCAGATTCAATTAGAATCTTCTAAGGTCCATCGGAACGGTAAACTCCATAACTAACAACCCATGAAAGATTCATTACGAACTCTAATCTTCTTAGCTCCATCAAAACTCTTATTGGAAACCACCATCAAAATATTTATAATTAGGGAAACAAGACTGCTAACAACCACAAGGTAAAAGAGACTTACTATGAAATCCTTTGATCCAATTTATTCCAAAATTCATTACCCTAAATTATTAACAATGAACCTTCTCATCCTCAAAAGTTGAATCACAAAACCTCAAAGAGATTAGTCACACAAATCTCATTTCACTGAACTTTTGCCAAACATAGGGCAATGCGACCGTAAATCAATTTATTTATCTCTTCCAAACTCTCAATACATCGGTTTTCGCTTATGACGATATTCTTCAAGTTGTGTCATCCAATCCTAATTCCACAAAGTATTTATTCCCGTTAGGGTCCAACATTTAACGACAACAAATTCCCAAGTAACATTTAAAAAAAATTCACTCAACTTCCTAACCACAACTACAACTATTATTAAGCTTATTTCGATCCTCAAAAAGATATTGCAACTTCAAGTTTTCATAATCTAAAACCACTAGGAGAGTTTCATCCTAATCTTATTCTCAATTTTCTATAATCATTTAAACACGAAACTAGCTCAATAGGACGGTTAGGTATCATATTCGAAACTCCTTCAAAACACATCTACTAACCCTTACGATAGCTAAAAGAAAACTACCTCTCAAGAGAGTAGGGATAAAAGAGCGTGATACTAGGAACCTTAGGAAGCATCATTAAAGACTACGATAAGAAGAAATTAAAAGACGAAGGCGAGAAAAGAAAACGAGGTTGATTTTAAGGAAGTGAAACTACCAGACACTATCTCCGGGGGGGCATCGACTTCGGCTCGACGGAGTACATAGCTGGATCCTTTAGCTTTGGCACCGGTTGCGGAAGTCTGACGATCGGGTCATTCACGAATGAGGTGTCCAGGCTTCTTGCAGAAAAAGCAAAAGAGGGGCCTATCATAGCATCCTACTCCCGGGTGAAAGGGTTTCCTACAACCGTCACAAAATCGACTTCGAGCTTGAGCTTGAGGGGGAGCATTGAAACATCTCTGGTTAGCATAGGCAGTAGAGGAAGAGGGAGAGAAAGGTCTTTTGTCATGGAAGTTTGACCTTGGATTGAAAGAGGAAAAAGGAGATGGACTCTTCATCTTCGCCCCATCACTAAAGGCCTTCATGGAGTCCTCGGCCCGAAGGGCATCGTCATACAATTCTCCGAAAGATGTAGAGCTCCTCCTTACTTTGCTTTGGAGCAAAGCACTTAGCTTATTACGATAGTAAAAAGCTCTATCATCATCATCCTTGATGAGTCCTGGCGCAAAACGAGTAAGCCGGTTGAATTGAGTGGTGAAGTCTTGGGTCATCAAATCACCTTGCTTGAAATCGATGAATTCTCTGAGTCTTTGCTGCTTGAGCTTCATGGGGTAAAATCGGTCCTCAACAAGAGACTTGAAACATTCCCACTCGAAATTGATTTCAAGAATAGCGGTGGGATTGGAAATAGACCACCAGAAGTCTGCCTCCCTTACCAGGAAGAACTGAGCAATCCTTACCTTGTCCTCTTCAAGGACTTGGTAATAGTCAAATTGGTTCTCCATCTCTCGAAACCATTCCGAGAGCTCGGTAGGGTCCGGCTCACCACCATAAGGCGTAATATTGCTCCTAGCAATTTGGCTAGCCACCCAAGCATAGCCTCCTTGGCAATTGTCTTCTCTATGAGGAGGGACCTGGATGGCACTAACAACGATCTCTTCTACCCGAGGTCCAACCATCTTTATAAGAAACAAAACAAATTAA
>JAIUZE010017436.1:0-26182 GCA_022085475.1 Heliosperma pusillum | reverse complement strand
ATATCTATACGTATGCATGCTCTACCGTTGTATCTTCTTTGATGTACGTTTAATGTGATATGGCTGGGAGAACCCGGAGTTACTCCCCACTGATTGTGGCGTTCATGGTTTTCATGAATGAACAGGTTGCTTGCATGGATGGCTTTTTGCTTTGACTATTTTGGGTTCGGGTGTGAGCTAGCGGGCGTTGTCCCTGGAAGTTTCACCTCTAGACGATATTAGCTAGTTTTGCTAAACACTTGTTCTTTGCTAACATTTTAAGAGACCCCGTCTCTTTGTTGTATTTCCGTATTTAGTTTGTAACTTTTTGACACACCTCGTGTTATATATCTTGCATGTTTAAAGGTTTTTTTAAAATACCGTATTTCCGCATATTATTTCACATGCTCGTATGTTTTATATTTCCGCATTCGCGAGGGTTGTCACAGCTAGACTAATTAATCATTTGTGACATCCAACTACAATGTATTCTGGAGTTTTAATGTCAAACCTTGATCAGAGTGACAATATGCCCAATATTTTAGTTAACCAAGAAATATATGGTAATCAAATTTGATTAAGCATGAAGATAATAATTAATATAATAGTTAAGATGCTTACAATTTTCTTTTCTAGCTACTCCGTATTAAATTGAATTCATCAATAGTATTTACGGAGTATGTCGCATAAACATGATTCATCCTTCTTAGTGGACATGTTCTCCATTAGTTGAATGCGTAGGGAT
Organism: Heliosperma pusillum; assembly: GCA_022085475.1. Lineage (NCBI taxonomy): Eukaryota > Viridiplantae > Streptophyta > Magnoliopsida > Caryophyllales > Caryophyllaceae > Heliosperma > Heliosperma pusillum. The sequence continues at coordinate 25,458 of JAIUZE010017436.1, read as the reverse complement.
GAATTAGTGGATGAACAATTTCTTTTTTCACATTTTGCTCAGTCGATTAAATTTCTTGCTGATAACGTGTTACATCCTCCCTTCAACTCCACTACCATATTTCTTTTTTCATCCATTCAACTCCACTCTATCACTTTCCTAAAAAAGAATGTAAAATGACTACTTTATCCTAATAAAAATATCTTATTTACATCTAATGCCACTCATATCCCACTCATATCACCACAAATACCAATTTAATAAAACATCTTACACATTTCCCTTTGTACTTATATTAGTTGTTTAATAACTCCCTTAATATTTGTGCAAAAAGCAATATGGTAGAGTGGAATTGAATGGAGGAAGTATATAATAAGAATAAGAGGAAAATGTAGAGAGAGAATTCAAGGAGAAGATTCAATCGTGTTATTTTATTCATCTTAATCAAGGATATATATAATACATTTCATGTCAGAAACCTAATTATATAATGGACCATAAAGCTCAATGGACATCCACATAATACGTTTCATAACACAATAGTAATATTAATAAAGGTAAGTTAAATTAATTTAAGTTAACTTCATATCTAAGTTAAGTTCAAAAACGTCCGGCTCCTTTAAGTTCAGTTCAGAAAAGTTCAGTTCAGAAAAGTTCAGCTCTTATAAGTTCAGAAAAGTCCTGCTTCTATAAGTTCAGTTCAGAAAAGTTCAGATCCTATAAGTTCAGTTCAGAAAAGTTCAGCAAAATTTAGTCCAAAAGAACGGGCCTAAGTCTTGTTTAAGACGAACTATCGGTTTTAAACCTTAAGAGGAGTCAAATACTATCACATGATACTATCCATTTCATTCTCTTACCCTTTTCTGAAGACTTCAAACCAAACAGCTCTATGTATTTGACTCGTATTAATCTTAAGAATAGACCGTCTTCCCGTGCACGTCTTGTCACCCTTTGGTAGCAATTAAAAATTTAAAAATGAGAGAAAAAAATGCCATCAGTGAAAAAAAAAAAAAAAAGAGAAAAGATGGAAGGTATAAACTGTGAATTTGGGATAACTTGACGTTATCATCATCATTTGTTGCAATTTAATCACTGCACAGGTTGTATCATCTTAACCAACCTATTTTTTGTACCTTTCTTACCTAAAATACAAATATTATCATCATATAATTATATAATTATATACACCCATAATTTCTGCTGGATTCCTTGCTTATACAGTACACTAGTGGAATTATTCGAATAATTGGTTGATCAGATTTATCATTTATCACGCAATCATAATGAATTCTGAACTTGTCATTCTTTCTTGTTCTCCCGATCATTTATTTACCTTTTTTATTCTCTGTGATCAAAAACGGAAACAAATGATTAGGACGAAGTTGATAGTGATCTTGATGTGTTTTATTTATTTATTTATTTATTGTAATTGCATCTTGATTTAGATTGATTGAGGAGAAATGGGGAGACTCTTTGTTGTGAATTTGGAGGGGAAGATGTACAGTTGCAAGCACTGTAGGACCCACCTTGCTCTAAGTGCAGATGTTGTTTCCAAGGTCTCGTCTTTTTCCATTTACAAGCTTTGCCCTTTGATTTTGATGTAGAGTTGTGAACTGGGTTTTGATTATAATTTCATTGTTTTTTTTAGGATTAACTTTATGATTTCATGCTTATGTGATGCTTGACTTATTATTTTGATTGCTCTTTGTTTATTTATGCTATTAAATGATCCAGAAATGCCTTGGTGAATTAATTATAAAAGAAATCTTATCTGGATTGTGTTATTGTTTTCTTGATTACAATACATGAAATTTTGGAAGCTTTCTACTTTGATGATTACTTATAAAGTTTAATTTGTCAACATAAATTGCAGTCTCTCAGATAACATGTCAAAGAGTCCGTCCATTGATTTTTCAGTTGATCTCCCTTAAGATGGGCTGTTTTGATCTGAATCAATAAGACGGGGTTTTGTACCCAGTTTACGGCCAAATGTAACCACTTTTGGAAAACAAGTTTCCATTAGCCGTAAGCTGAACCATAGTGGTTAGATTTGACAATAAAATGGGCACAAAACCCCGACATAAGGTTCGTACCAACGTCTCAATTTTTTTCTGATGGTCGACCAATGCTAACTTTAACTACTTATGTCGTTAAATAAATTTGTCAAAACGACCTTACCAAAACCAATTTTCAAAATGACTAGCTTATTTCTGTGAGAATTCTGAAGTCGTGACAAATGATATGGTGATATTTGAGGATAGTGTTTTTGTTTAAATGGCATTATGTGTAGTAGCCGTAAAGAGAGCCTTACACTTCATTCACGACTCGAGGGGGATCTTTAACCCATGTATTGAGTTGATGTCATGTTATCGGATGTTTTGTGTGGTATATAAACAACTGTTATAGTTTCTATGAAATTCCAGTATTTTTATTTGAGTTATGTAGAGCTTGACATCATTACAAACCACTGATGCTTTTGATATGTTGTATGGACATTGATAGTTGTTGGACATTAATAGTTATGGTGTGATTATTCGTAATATCTGAACACTGTACAATGAATTTGTGGCTGAGGGTATTGGGAGGGGTCAACATGAATATGCTAGTTGTGGTAATGTTCATGGGGTCAAGCCAAACACGTTAGATATGCTAATGCTTCTTGTTTTTCTTTTATTGATCTTTGTTATGTGTAGATGCTTAAATGGCTAGTCCATTGTCTGACTACAGTTTTATATGTGTTGTTGATTCAGTCTTTCCACTGCAGGCATGGGAAGGCTTATCTCTTCAACAAGGTGTAAGTTTTCTGAAAGTAGTAAACTTGATTTTTTAAGCGAGGCTATAAAAGACATTTTACACGAACTATTATTAGTTCACGATGCTATACCTATTGCTTATTTAACAGACATAGCAATGAAATATATATTCATATGCTAAACCTCGAAAGTTCGGTGTATATATTGCATTTCCGCTAGATTCCTTGTATGAGGTTTATTTTATTGTTCTATTTTGAATGTAGCAAAAACCTCGCTATTCTGTAGCCTTTCGGATATGATGCAAGAAAGCAAAATGGCTCATGAAAGTGGATGTGATCCTTATATTTGAAGTAGCTGTTGATCGGTGCAACTCTTGATGAAATTTTCACCACTTTCAACCCAAAGATATAACGTTGGGGAATTGGGGGGGTCCTATAATTGTTGTCTGATTCATTCTGTGATGTTAACACCTTAACATAAACAGCATAGTTGTTCACTTGTTCTCCTTGACTTTGTTGACTTTTGTTCCTCCTTTGGTTGATACGGTCCCAGACTCCCAATCTAATGCTCACAACTTGAATTGGTGCCTCATGCAATGAGTCATTGGCATGTCACAGTTAGGCATTAAAATATATTAGCATAATGTTCAGGTCAATATGTTTGAGTAAAATTTCCTTTCGTCAATGACCAAAATGTTTATGTGGTTTGACAGTGTAAATGTAACTGTCGGAGAAGCGGATGATAGAATGATGATGACGGGGTTGCATACAGTGGCTGATTTATTCTGTGTAGGCTGTGGATCAATTATAGGCTGGAAATATGTAAGCTTTGCAGACCTAAACATATCTAAAATCGTATTCAGCTATTTACATGGGCTAGTTAGTTGTGTGTGACGGTCTGAGCACCATCTTACACGCAAATACCTCTGTATTTCTCATGTAATTATATACGGAGTAGTTAATGAGTTAGTCTGATATAAGTTTGTATGTACTTGCGGAAATAGTTAGCTGTTAGTTTACTGGTATGGGGTGCCTTCTTTCAGGAGACTGCCCATGAAAAGAGCCAGAAGTACAAGGAAGGGAAATCTGTACTCGAGAGGTGAGTACATATCTTGGATTTAGGTTAATCAGACATAGGTAATTAGTTTAACCAATCGGATCCGACCGATCAGGCTGCCATAGTAATGGATAATGACCATACGTTTTTAATAATTGACAGTCTCTGCGAGCTAACCCGTCTCAAATGTTTAAGGTCCCCCAAAATACATGGCGTGCCACTCCTGACCGCCTTAGATAGCATTTGATCAACTCTATTTAAGAGGTTGGTTTGTATTGTTTAAACAGGTATAAGATCCTCGGCCCTGATGGTAGCAACTATTGGGTGACCGGTGATGCCCATATTGGTGGAAGCGATGCAGATGAAGCTGGATCCAATAGAGTTTAATGATAATTATGCCCTCTTAATCTCCAATTGTACATAGCTTAACCCTGAATATCATTCCATTCGGACGTATGGATCTCAAAATTGTTTGCTTATAGACCTTGGACAGCTTAATGTTTGGCCACATTGACATAACGAGGGAACACTCAATTGTCCAAGGAAAATACTTTTGTCATTTATTTTTTTCAGACTTGTTGTACATTTTATAAACGTTACTCTGTAAGGCTGTTGAACTTGATATTAAATGGAAGATATGTTCATTAGACCATCTCTAACAATGAATTTTTATCTTCCTCATACCACTCTCTCTTCACTTCTTCCTCATTAGACCATCTCCAACAATGAACTTGATATTCCTCAACTTTTCAATTTACAACCAAATTACTCTTCCAGCAATTATTTACACTTATTACTCACCTCACTCTTTTTCATCATTTTATTTATCTTAATTTAACATACCCAACACATTTTTATTATTAAAAAATTCTTGTAATTTTTACGGTTTTTGAACTCGATAATTTATCGACAAATATGAGATAAAAATCGGTTTTATCATTAAAAAAAGTTAGATGTTTTTTTAAAAAAATAATTTTTTTTAAGACTTTCTGAAACATAAAGGACACAACATTAAACATATTTTCCTTGTAATTAAATTTTTTTAATAGATAATTAGCTCTTCCAAAAATACTTTTAGAAGAGTAAACAAAGACACAAAGGCATGTGGCATTGTTCTATTGGGCAACATGTTAAAGTCAAGGACAAATGTGTACATGCAATCAGCAATGGAACGATGCCGTTGGAGACAAAATAAATTAGTTTGGGTATGTTGTATATTGTTTTGCTCACAATGACTAATTAAATGGACAAACTTTTAGTGCGTCTGACATTTGGGGCCACTGACGCTGCGCGTCTTCTTTCTCTCTTTCTTGTGCAGTGCTTTCTTCATCTATCTCTTGCGCTATCATCCTCATGATTGTAGGCTCGTTTTATTACTCATTTTCTCTTACTCAATATTTAGCTGTACTACATCCTCATCGTTGGAGATGGCCTTATAGAGTCAGATTTTAAAGAGCAGATGCCCATACCTTTTCTCCTTGTCTAAATCCAAATAGTTCAGCTAACTACCCTTTTCTTTGAACATTGACCCTTTTCATTTCCTTCCGTTTTCTCTAATACAACAGTTTTATTTTTTGATAGCCGAAAGAGAAGTTACTTACAATATCCCTATGGAAATAGGATAAGCTACTCGACTAGGAAGCACCAGAAACCCGACGACTAAATCTAGCGCTACGAAGTCATCTAAAGGAGTTACATAAATATTATTTAAAATTAAAGCTACAACATTAAAATAAACTAAGATAATGATGGTAGGATGAATAAGGACGGAGATTTGGCCACGAGCGGTTGAACCCGCTTCAAAACCAAGCTTCACTTCTAGAAAACGTTGACGCATACAAGCCGCAGAGAGGCAATGACAAGGCGTACTTCCGCTATTGCGAAAAGAACGAAGAAATTTAATGGGATAAGCAAGACGACAAAGTCTGCTATCAGTGGAGATAAACTCTACACCTTAGAAATCGAGCCCTTTGACCATAAGACGACCTGATCAAGAAATCCAACATGCAGAGGAGCGTGAACAAAGTCAGTCCTTGAACCAACTTAACGTCAAAAGAAGCCAATTGAAATCGACTTTTGACGAATCCAACCCACACATCATTGTCGATTTTTTGAGCGAACATAACAACCACAAAACTAAAATATGACATTAAATTTGGAGGAGAACGACCGCAATCGACCCTCCAAACACCACAAAACATCCCAAACCAATGGGATTCAAATCGACACACCAAACTAATTAACGCACACAAACCAAGAAAAGCCCAGATCATCGCGAAAGAAACTGCTCCAAGCTCACGAAAACAAACCCGACCAACACCGAACAACACGGGCATCCCTCAGATCCCAAGAAAGAGCCAACGCAGACAAACAAGGACTCCTTAAACCATGCCTAACAAGACCCCCGAACAGACCGACAATACTCAAAATAACAACCATACAAAGGCAGAAAGGCAACATGCAAGGAACACAACACTCCAAAGTGACATGCAAATATCGATCGGTGGGGGAAGGGGTGAGGGAAGAGGAACACCGATAGAGGCACATGCACAACCACCCGGAGTGAGGAAGACCTCAACAACACCCAAAACAGCACAGGACGACTGACCTCAAGATCGACAACCCAAGACACCATCGAGAACATACCAGGGAAGGTGAGGGGAAGGGAGAAGGAATGGGGGAACACCTCCTTGGTAATGTCTAAACAAAGATTATGCTAGATACAGCAGAGCGACCAACAACCAACAAACTGACTAGGGAATGGGGGGGGGGGGGGGGGGGGGGAGCACGGGTGTATAACGATTGGGAAAGCCGAGGAAACAGTCGAGCAGAGCACTAAACCCAAAAGATCAATAAGGCGGAATCTTAGAAGGAATGTTAATTAGATATGGCATGACGGTTCGCCGGAGATGGGCATAAGTATAGCCACATCTCCGACGAAAGGATGAGAGGTAGGGGATGAAGGGTCGGTAGGAGGCGGTTGCGGTGGTACACGATTCTAGATTTAGATTTTTTTTTGGGGGGGGGGGGGTCATAGAGTTTCTCTCTATCCAATACTTAGAGAGGGGAGCTTTTTACCTGTATCTTTAGGGCGAATGCTAATAGAATAGTTTTGGATCATTATTGAATCATTGTTCCTTCTGCATCTTCTCAAACTATTTACCGTGAGATTACCCGAGAAATTTTTTTGGACTATTGAGAGGAAAAAGAGAAGGGAGAAAGTGAAGAACCAAATCGTTCTATACTCCCCCCCCCCCGATCCAGACGAAAGGTAACATAGGAAAAAATGTGGAAAAAAGAGGGGTAAAAAGGGAAAAAGTAGGTAAACCGTGTAAATGTGGGTTTAATGGTACGTTGATAGGTGGCTTTTGTAATGACATTTTGTGTAAATATTAAATGGGTATAAGGATAAGTTGATAATATTGTAGACCAAATAAGGTATGTTAGTGTGGTTCGTCAGTTTATAGTATGTGTTACCTTTGATTTGGATCGAATGGAGTATTACCTAACTAAATAGTGGAAGGAGATCCTCTTCATTTACTTAAATGAAATGGAGGGTCCATTTATTCTCAACAGTCGAGATTGTATTATGGTGCGATCTAACGACTCTTTATTTATACATAAAAATAAAGAAATAATGTAGTGTAGATGACAATATATATTATTATGTCATTGTTCGAGAGAAAATGGACCATCAACTTCTTTTTAAAATGGAGAGAATCCTATCTACTAAACAAATACTCGAGATGAACCAATACTAATATCGATTAACTAGGTGTCAGGTTTACGCTGGATGTCCTTTGGATTCTCTTATGAGGTTCCTGGTTGGGAGTTTGACTAAGTGGAGCTCTTTATCCCTTGTTATCAAATTACTTAACTTCTTGGGTTACTGGTCTTTGGACTTTGGAGATCGATTAACTAGGTGTAGGAGAATCTTCTTCACCGGAGTCAAGCTTGTTCGCCTTGCATTCCACCATTTATTTCTACGTTCTAGTGGCGTAAGTGCACCTGGTTCGTCTCGTTGGCCTATTGGAGTTGTTAGTACTGCTGAAGACGTGGATGAAGTTGACCAACCGCATTCAGCGTACCTTGCTCCTCTAGCATGCTTTTGTTACCGGACGCTCCTTTAGTCATGTAGTAGTTCTAGTTTCACTAGTTATACGATTTGTATTTATGTTGAATAAATTTGGATGTAACTATAACTATATAAGCCAAAATAATATGTAATTACGTCTTTTTAACGTTGTAAAAAAAAAAACAATATACTGTCATCTCTGTTAGTCTTTGTGATTTGGATGTCTTAGACGTTATTCTATGTTCTCATTTTAGATGTGTTCTAATGGTGATCATTTGCATGTGTGAGTTTTTTTTTCTCTAAAATAAGTTACTTAGACTCTGTTTGGCAGCGTACTTCAGATACCTTATTTGGGTAAAGTAGCTTTATTGACAAAACTTCCAGGTAACTTATTATATTGGAGGTGTTTGGTAACTACCTTATTTGAGTAAATAAGGTACCTGAAATAAAATGCTACCTCATGTAGCATTTGAGAAATCAGGCACCTGATTCTTTTTTGTATACCTTATTTACCGTTCCATATTTAATCATCTAAAAGAAAAACCTCATTAATTAATCTTTTTATGTATGAGTTTGATAAAAAATTAATTTTGTATCAATAAAATGTTATTTTAGATGATATATTGTTTGAGTTTATTTTATTTTATTTTACCTAACCGTGTTATGTATTAATTATTTTCCGTTCTTTTTTAAACATGTTGGTTACTTGTAAATATATTGAAAAACTACATTATGACATTATTACGAACAATGTCAACGATAATAACGCAAGAATAATAGTAAATTCATAAACGAAAACAAGAATAAATCATGTCCTTTTGTGTTATTTGACCAAATTTCAGATACTTTTCCAACTAGTTTCCAAACACTTTAATAAAAACAACTACCTTATCAGTTCTTAATTTCCATCTACCTTTTCAGCTACCTTATCAGGTTTCAGGTAACTTTTCAGGTTTCAGGTAACTTTTCAACTAGTTTTATCAAACAAAGCCTTAGTTTCATTGCTTTAAATTTTTTTTTTTTTCATGGTTTGAGTTCAATTTTGGCTTGATTTAGATTGAATCAAATTGTAGGAGCAATTTATGATATCCACATCCTTCAATCAAGTGTCGACTCTGATAATTTGTTTAGTGATCAAGTTAAAATTTATCATGTTAGGTCAAATTTAAAAACATGCATGAATAACTAAATTAAGAAACTTTCCGATTAATTAACTACTTCATTTGTCCAGATCATTTGTTTACCTTTTTTTTTGTGAGAAATATTTTAATCAAAGTCAATAATTGAGAGAGACATAGGTTATGCATGTGCAAAGAGAGGTTAACTCGAAAGACATACGGTATGCATGTGCAAAGTGTAAATTTACTTAACTGTATATGAATAAGAGAATATAGTTATTATTAAATGCCATTTAATACCAAAATGGAAGTATAGAACTAGAACTAACGAAGTACTAACAAATCATAGATATCAACCGCGTATAACTTCACCATTTAGAGTATCTAATACTATATGTACCCTTACAAATCCGAATTAGCCGATGAGGGGGAGTATTTGCTAGGGAATGGTATATGTAAGTGAATTACACATGACTATGTATTCATAATTGATTTTAAACAACTGTAAGACTCACTTGCGACGGGATAACCCGTCGTAAGCTTAAGACGGATCAAACTCCCATCGCAAAAAAACAAGTGAAAAATTTTATTCTTTATGAGGTGTGTTTGACCCATCTTAAACTTGCCATTGATCATCCGTCGTAAATGAAAATTTGTGTTTAAACAATAAGGTTGGATTCTAGGTAGCACGGACACTTCTCCTATCCAGCCGTCCCGTGTCGGACACCGTGTCGGACACACGGACACCTATAAACAAGGAATGTGAGATTGAAAGACTAGAAAAAGTTGATTAAAAGATGAGTTTGGGTGGGAAAATTGATTAGAAGATAAGTTTGGGTATGAAATGAGAATAAATTATAGTTAAAGTCAAGTTTTACACTCAATTATCTACATTTTATATCAAATACTAATTCAAAAATAAAATTGTATGTTATTTATAATTATAAAATATATATTTTGTTAAATTTAAATGCCGTGTTCCGTGTCCTAAATTTCACGAGATACCGTATCACGTGTCCGTGTCGTGTCCGTGTCCGTTTTGGTGCTACCTAGGTTGGATTTGGATACAAATTTAAATGGAGAGATAAGACAAAGAGGACGAGAGAGTGTTGTAAAGAAGAGTAGTTTAAATGTGTTAGCTTACCTGTCCTTTTAATCCATTTTATTCTAAATACTAATGTAAGTTGTAACTTAAATTAAAATCCAAACAAGGTCTCTTTGTTGGTCTTCTCTCTCCTCTCCTACATTTCAAACACTACTTCACCTTCTTCTCTCTCTCTCCTCTCTCTTCAATGGTGCTTCTTTCAAACTCCTCCTTTTCTTAATCCTTCCTTCCATTTTTCCGATCAAACCCTAACAATATTAATACCTTCCTAATTAACTTGCTTCACCCATTGAACCTATAAACTAAGATCTCTCCTCCAGATTGAGCTCGTCTATTCCATTAAATTAGGGTTTCTTTTGGGGATTCAACTTGGGGAAGTGTGTAAAGCAAGCTAGGGTTTGGTCATTATGAATAATTACGCCATGAATCGAAGTTTTCGAGGTAGAGAATCGTTAATGCCGTCCATTAGACAGAGTGTTCCGCAGTTGAAGAGTCTTCATTCTACCACCACCAACAACAAGAATGCTAATAATAAAGAGGATGATCTTGCGTTATTCCTCGAAATGCGTAAACGTGATAAGGAGAAATCTGATCTTATGCTTCTTAATAACTCTGATGACCTTAATCATTCTTTAGGTACTCTATTTTTTATTCTCTCTTTCAGGGTTTTTTTTTGTTTCCATTGTGTTGCTCAATGATTTATAATGTTGGCAGTTTCGCAACCCGGAAGTTCGCCTCTTTTTGAGATTCCCATGGCTAAACCGGCCAGGAAAACCGGTCCTGATGAGTTTCTTAATTCCGATGGCGAAAAGAATGACTATGACTGGTAATTTAATGTGCTAAAGCATTGTTTGTTTTCAAGTATGGATGTTTTAGGAAGTTTGGTCAATGTTTGGTTGTTATTTGCATTGATGAGGATAGAGATAGTTAATGTGGATTATTCGGTTTAGGAATGGATTTGGCTTAGCTTGATTGTTTCAGTGGACTTTATTATGATACTTTGGTAATGTTTGACTTCTGGGATTTTAAAAAATTAGGTAGTTTTTTGAGAAGGAAATAAGGACGTACGAAATGAAATCTTTGTCACACTTTGTTTTTAGATTGCTAATAATGAATTATACCAACATTGCCCACCTTTATATATCTTCGAAATAGTTTAACATTATGAGTATATGGCGTACTTTTCGGTGTAGTTGATATGTAAGGAAAGTTTGTGATGAATTGTCCTAAGTATTTCAATGATTGGGTGACACAGATTCTAACTGATACAACGTAAGTACGAATGTATGAATTCACATGATACTCAATTTTGTGGATTGAAGGTGTTTCGTTTCACATGATACTCAATAAAGATTCCGTAAGCTTTTGGGACTAAAGCCTTGTTGTTCTTGTGGTTGGCTGTTGGCGTTTATTGCTCTACCTCATTAGGAAGTTAGGCTGTCCTTTCTAGCTTTTTGAATGACTGTGTTTCTATCTGAAGGGTTGGGCAGGAGGAAGAAGAGATATGAGTGTCAGGAATTTCTTTCTTTGTACTTCGCAGCTTCACAATGACGTATGTGGAACTGTTCAAATGTCCTATTTGTTTGTCTGATTGATGGCTCGTCTATTATTAATTTTTCATCTGGGTTTGTGGAAAAACTAGTAGCTTTGCCCCTTTATGGTAGTGCTTTTGATTTAACCCGGGGTTAACAAGTTGGGACATCTTCAAACTTTCATAAGAATCCGTAACTTATTAGTTTTGACCATGTTGAAATGTCGGATTCATGATCAAGTACAGCAACTGGAATGGTGGTTAACAAACAAGTTTTGATTTTCTTTGGCCCTTTGTGGCCTGTCCGTGTGTACGGGGGAGTTTCATTCCCCTTTCATTAAGTCCATCAGCAAAATAATGTTTCAATTGCTTAAAACATTCTCTTATCTGTTTTTTTTTGTTTTTTTTGGATTCAGGCTTCTTACTCCTCCAGGGACACCTCTCTTCCCTTCATTAGAAATGGAATCAAGGAGAACTTATATGGATGAGGTAGAAGCTCCAAAAGCACAACCTACTGCTCTTAGATCAAGAGTAAGAAAATTGTTGTTTACTGAATTTGAACACACTTCGTAATTGCCTTAAAATGTTAACAAGTATTGTATGTTCTTGCAACTGTTTGGTGCAAGTAAAATTTGACCTTAATCTTGTAAGGTAGAAGTGGTTTCAACCCTATTCCCCCATATTCGTTTTAGGGACCGTAGTATCAAGAACCTTAGCTGTCTGCATGTTGTCTGCTTATGTTATGGTCTGGTCCAACAGAGTGCTCTGAGCTCCGAGTTTGGGCTTGTAATTCTTTGTGAGTGGTCATTATACAGGCAAATAGCATTTTGTGATGGAAAATGGATGTATGATTTAAATGACTACTATCTATAACAAGTTAAACTCTTAATATACCATTTTTGGGTAAATCGATAAACTTATTGTCAATTCAAAAGAAACAATGTCGTAGTGACAAGATCGACATGCTCTGAGAGGCCGTATCTATTAGAATCAGAGCCTTATTGACTTTGTTTGTACTACGGTACTACGAGACACTGAAATTGTCACTCATTCATACTGTCAAGTGTGTAAAGAAGATGAACATAGTAACTACAGGTTAAATTCACATTTAAATTGATCATTTGGTTACTATTCGTATTGTTTGGTGGCTTAGCACAGAGGCTGAAAGTTACCCCTCGTGTATAACCAAGATATTGGCCACATTTTAAGCAGCATGACTTAATTTTTAGATAGTGAGATGTAGAAGTGTGTTAAGAAGATGAATATAGTAACTACAGGTTAAATTCACATTCAAATCAATCAATTGGTTACTATCCTTACTGTAGCAAAGACGCCGGAAGTTGCCCCTCCTGTAATACCAAGATATTGGCCACATTAGAATTGTGCTAACAATCCCTATTTTATCAATTTAATGTAGTTGGCAAACTCTCCATTGGAGACCGGGAGAAGTAATATGTTATCCAGGCAGCCGACTGGGTCAACAGGGTTGACCTCTTCAGTCTCTGGGATGCGGAGGCCATCTTCATCAAGTGGTCCAGGGTCAAGACCCCCCTCGTCCGGTGGTCTTGTGTCAAGACCTCCCTCATCAGGTGGTCCTGGGGCAAGACCTGCCTCGTCAGGTGGTCCTGGTTCGAGACCCTTGACACCAGGAGGATCCAGACCTGCAACACCAACTGGCCGGCCGACTTTAATCTCTTCTAAATCTTCAAGACCAGCTACACCAACTTCTCGGACCACACTGCCTTCTGCCAAGTCAGCTGGTCACTCCTCGTCGCCGAAGCCAACTGGTTCATTGTCAACTAGGAGCACAAGTTCTATTGCTTCTACCAGGTCTGCAGGCCCATCAAGGTCAGCAACCCCAACAAGGTCTGCAGCAAGGCCTGCAGCCCCATCAGCTGGGCCATCTAGATCTTCGACTCCAACTAGGTCAACTGCCAGATCATCAACCCCAACCAGGTCCACTGCAAGATCTTCCACCCCGACTGCCAGGCCCACAGTTCCTACGACTCGACCTACTTCTAGAACATCTACTCCGACTCGTCGCCCATCCACCGCATCAAGTCTGCCAAGTGCCATGTCATCGGCATCTCTTAACAAGTCCTCTTCATCATTAAGCAGCAAGTCAGGGTCGGTTCCATCTAGAAATCCAGCTCCTTCACGGGGTGCATCTCCTACTGTCAGATCTAGGCCATGGAACCCATCTGAGATGCCGGGTTTCTCTTTGGATGCCCCACCAAATCTGAGGACGACCCTTCCCGATAGACCTCTTTCGGCTACAAGGGGTAGGCCGGCTGCTCCATCTCCACGATCCTCTTCTGTTGAGCCTGCCATTAATGGGAGACAAAGACGTCAATCACGGTCTCCTTCTCGAGGTCGAGCCCCTAATGGTTATGCTAGTGGTAGCTCTGTGCCCGCAATGAGCCGAGCTCATTCAAAGGTCCATGATGATGTTAGTCCTGTAGTTATAGGAACAAAAATGGTTGAAAGGGTGGTTCACATGCGGAAACTAGCACCACCAAGGCAGGATGACAAAAATTCACCTGGCTTATCTGGCAAGTCAGCTTCTTCTCCAGATAGCTCCGGCTTTGGACGTACACTGTCTAAGAAGTCTCTGGATATGGCTATACGACATATGGTAGGTGTATGGCTCTTCGTTTCTCCCTTTTTTAAGCATGTTCAATTTACAGCTCTATTCTACCCCATTTTGGTATTTTCCATTCTATCTAGTCTAGTTAAAAACTCGTGCTTTTTTGGAATTTTTCTTACGCTGATTGTTTAGTTATTTATTAAGGTGCAATAAGCAAAATTGTTTCTGAAACATTTTGCACCTTCTTAATTGTGAAGTGATGCAATTCTTGATGCACTTTTCTTTATGGGTCGTCTAAAAACCTCCTCCCTTTGTTAACACAGGGTCCCTCTACCCCATAATTTGTGTGAGACCTTGAGGCACTGTGGCATGTTTTGTGTGATACCTTGAGGCGCAGGGCCCCCTACTCCATGAAGCGTGAGCCCTCGAGGCATATTGTGTTATGTTTTGTTTGCTGTACTCTGCGCTGTTTTGGTATTCCTTGGGATCTAAAGTTCTGTAGACCAACTTACAGAAAAATTATTAATCATTGGTTCAATTGATTTATGTCATGTAGGATATAAGGCGAAGCATCCCGGGTAACTTACGACCATTAATGACAAAAATTCCAGCATCCTCAATGTACAGTGTGAGGTCGGGGCCAACTGGGAGCAGGACCGCTAGTGTTTCTGATTCCCCCATTGCCACGAGTAGCAACGCCAGTTCAGATCACAGTGTTAATAACCATCTTATTGCCTTGGATGGGCTCGACGATGATTTCTGCAGTGAACGAAACGGTCACTCTTCTCCGATCAGTGTTCATGGCAGGTGATTGCAAGCCAATAAAGACAAATGCAATCCATTGTCTACCTAATCTTATTCTGCCAGCAATCTGGGAATTGAAACAAGTTGTTTTTCGGAATTGTATGATCTTATGGTGTGTAAAGTTATCAACTGTTAAGCTTCAATTATGTTTCTATTAACAACCACTGTACCGTCATAACAACTGAGCCCTGTAGCCTAATTTAGAGATCATGCCAGCTTTTCATATATTGTTATGACAAGTTGTTTACTATGAATATTATTGTCTCGCTGCAACTTTTGTAATTGTATCACTGTGAGACCAACCTAGCTATATTTGATTTATAACATATTAACAAGTCTTTGGGTGATGGGGTTGGTCTCACAAATGAGAAGATTTCGTGAATATGCTGTGGAGTTTAAAGAATGGCTACACCGAACGATGAGTTAATTTCGGAACGACATATTGTAAAATAGTAGATTCGATCCCAATCTACTATTTTAATATGCTGTTTACCAAACATCCCAAATAGCATATTGATTAGTCAATTATGCTAAATTTTTTGTAATCCATTGTTTATCAAGCTAAATTGCTATATCCCGCCCCTATATAACTCATCCCGCCCCCTAATTTAATTTTACTTTCCATTTTTGCCCTTCTCACTAAAACATTTCTCTAAAATTACTTTTTACCGTTTATTCGAAAATGAGTGACGGTAATGAATTTTTCGCTTATCTTTATAATTCGTACAATAATTATGATAACGAACATCGATTTGCAAACGATTGGAACGCGCAACAACATTATCGTTATAACGATGAACATTGTAATTATCGTTACGACGAGGAAAGCGGTTATGATGACGGGAACGACAATGCGGGTCACGAAAATGACGAGGAGGAACGCGAAAAATGAAGCTAAAGATTGTCGAAACACCGGAAATGCAACGGTAAATTTCGATTTACGATTTTTTTTTCTAAGTCGACATATGAAATCGTGTCAGATCCATGAAATGACCAAAGGCCAAAACGTGTGAAATACATGAAATGCCCCAGGCTTATTCGTGCACATCACACGAAATGGCCCAGGCCCATTCATGTGGTTTACACGAATGAGACCAGGCCCAAACGTGTAATCTACATGAATCGACCCAGGCCATTTCGTGTGATCTGCACGAATGAGCCCAGGCCCATTCGTGTATTTAAGGATTTTTAATTTTTTTTTTCTTTTAAATCGGTTTTTCTTTTTATTTTTAAAAACAAAATGTATATATAATTTTTAATGGAATTAATTAGAAAAATAATGAAGGACCGACGGGAGACGGTGTTGATTACGGCGATTCTTTTGTCTTTGAAAATCCGTTTACAACGTTTGAGGAAGCATTCGATAAATGTAGTGAGATTGCTTACGGGTTAAGGTTTCATTTGGTAAAGTATAAGTATCACATGGAAAAGCGTCCCCCGTTTAAAATGATCACATGTGATCTGTATGGACCTTACGTAAGCAAGGCCAAGGTTCCAGAGAAACCGCTAAGGAAATCAGCTACAAAAAGTTTTGTGCGTCGATTTGTACTAAAGGTGATAAAAAAAGGTTTGGCAATGTGGGTAGTGGTTCCAAAATGTGGGTTTCACAATCACTCTTTTGGAGAGTTCCTTGAAGGTCATAGCCGTAGAGCACAATTTAATGATGAACGTAAGGAATTTATTAAGCAACAATGTCAGTCTCATGTGAAACCGGGGATGGTTAGATATCCTTTCACACGTTTGTTTCCTGATCAACCGGCACCGCGCTTGAAACAAATTTACAATGAAAATGCCCGGCTTAGTGCAAAGGATAGAGACGGGAGGAATAGTGTGCAATATATGTTGCATTTGGCCACTGAAGCTAGCCTTATCCGTGAGTTCATTGTAAATGAGGAAACAAGTGCTCTTGAACGTGTTTGGTTTGTTCACCTTGAGGCAGCGCAAATGTTTAAAGCGTGGCCAAATGTTATTCTGATAGACTCTACATATAAAACCAACAAATACAATCTTATTTTGGTTCAATGTGTTGGTGTCACGCCTGTTGAGAAAAGTTTTTTAATAGGCTATGCATTGATTAAGAGAGAAAACACCGATGGTTATACTTGAGTTTTGAGGAGGCTGGAATCATTGTTGGAACCTTGTGTGAGGCCGACGATCAATGTCACTGATCATGAAGCCGGTCTAATTGCAGTACTTCCCCATGTATTTCCCACATCCCATCATTTCTTGTGTCTGTGGCATATTTACAATGCAGTTGAGACGAGAGCAACAAACTCGGAAAAAGATGGAAATTTCGGGACACGTTTAGCACATGGTGCTTGGAAGAAAGTGATTGAAGCAAAAACGCTTGAGGATTCTCAAAGGGAGTGGGGAGAGTTAAGGAGAAAGTATTTTTGTTATCCCGGACTTATCACTTATCTTCAGACTCAATGATGGGTTAAAATTCATATCTTTGCCAAACGTTACACAAATTTGGTGGTTCATTTTGGTAACACATGTACATCTAGAGTTGAATCCGCTCATGTGCAATTGAAGATGTGGTTAGGATCAGCTGAGCTTACCTTGGACAATTTGTGGAGACGGGTTGATGTTATGATGCATGGTCAACACATAGAGATTCAGAAGACATTGGAAGATTCAATTAGCAAGACCGTTGTCTCTAATTTGTATCATCGGAAACTATTTTCAATGTTGAGCGGAAGAGTATCAACAACAACTATTTTAGAAATGCAAGAGGAGTTTGTTCGCGGTACTAATTTGGGTGATGATGTGGAGGATGAATGTGGCTGTACTTTATGGAACACCCATAGATTGTTGTGTGCTTGTAAGCTACATAGGTTTTTAGGTCGGAACAAAAGAATCCACCCAGATGACGTGCATGAATTTTGGTCAAGGTTGGCTTACACAAAATCCAGTCATCGTCGTTGTGACCGTAATGAAGTCATGGAGGAACTTTTCAATAAAGTTAGAACATCCCACCATTCAGTCCAAAGAGATATTATTGAGACACTCTTCAGTAAGTTGTTTCCCGAGAACGAGGTTGTTGAACCTCCGGAAATTATAGATATACCTCGTGGCCGTCCAAGGAAGTCCAATACTCGTAATCAATCTGGCGTGGAGCATGCCAGACGTACTAACCCGAGTACGTCAACGTCAACAAGTAATGATAATGGAGGTACATTCTTGTTTAAAAAGTAATTATTTTCTTTAGTTAATTTCTGATATTATTTTCTTTTAACTTAATGTTGTAAATAATTCATTGTAGGTGAAGGACCTCCTCTTGAGATAAATTATAATCTTGTCGGTGACATCGAGGCTTTCGATTATAAGGAATATGTACCGGTGCCGAACCAAGATGGTTTTGTAGATGCTTTTGACCCTAGAGGCGATGGTCTTTGTGGATTTCGAGTTGTCTCACATGCAAAAACAATGAATGAGAAGAACTATCTACAAATGCGACGACTACTATTGATCGAGTTGAAAAATCAAGTCTATGTGACCATTTACTATGGTGAACATGACCAAGCTTGTAGACGAATCAAATGGGCTAGACATGCACCTTGTGATACGCCTAATTGGATGGAAGGCTTGGATTTATTTGGTTTTGCAACGGCGTTCAATTGGACAGTATGTAGCTTGCGTATGTCACACTATTATGGCGTACATTCTTGGTATGGGTGTTCCACGTACTTACCTCTACGGTCTACACCAGGTGCTCGCGCTCCGTATGGTATTTTGTGGATACTTCATACAGGGGATCATTGGGTGCGTGTACGCATGAATGACGAATGTGCCATGCCTCCTATACACAATTTATGGAAGGGTAATCGTTCTCTCGACAGTGAATATTATGAATTTATTTATAAAGTCAGACTTGATTATTGGTGGGATTATGTAAGTAGGGGACTTTTGTGGGAGCCTAGAAATAATTAGTTTTGGCTTTGGTTTGTAATTTAAGAATTTATTTATCAAGAATTTATTTTGGCTTTGAATTTATCAATAATTTGTTTTTGGTATTTAATGACAAATTCAAACAACTAAGTCGAACAACTAAAAATAAAAAGTCCAACAACTAAAAACACAAAGTCCAACAACTAAGTCCAACAAAGCCCATAAAAGATAATGCAAAGTCTAAAAAACAAGCCCAACAAACAAAGTCTAAAAAAAAGCCCAACAAACAAAGAAAAAAAAACGTCAATGCCCGCCATCGGTGCGACCGTCATCGACTCTCCCCCTATCAGTGCGACCACGTGAGCCTCTCCCCCTATCGGTGCGACAACGTGAGCTTCTCCCCCTATTATCAGCTGGGGGTCTACCGGTGTATGCTCGTATTTCTGGATGAACGGTCCTCATAAACTGCCTTAATTCTCCGGTCATTGCAGAGTCTTCAACATCCTCGAACTGTGAGAAGCGGTGAATAAGCGACTTACCAACCTGCAAAGTACACGAATACACAATTATATTAAAATTGAAACATATGTATATGAACACACATTAATATTAAAATTAAATATATATTACACGTACCGTAGTCGGAAAGTGGGACCTCGATGTGGGCATCTGATCACCATCGCGGGGAACATTCATCACATAAGGATGCGAATGTGTACTAAAACAGTCCATATACCCTTTCGTGTAAGCATGTGGTGGGTGAGCGGGCAATGAACGCCTATCCAAATGTACTATGTGCGTTTTCCAATTATTCCATGTGTAGTCCAAAAACGCACCATCATATTGCACATCATATGCAATCGACTTAACTGGACGGTAAGCCTTGTCGGAGGGAGGCATGGGGGACGGGATGGTTTGCATGTACCCAAATTGTCGAAGACATCTATCTGGATAGTATGAGTCAACAATATCGATAAATCGAAACAACCCCTGATACGCGGTACTAGGGTGTTCAGTCTCGGGATTCTCAGGGTACGGTCTCTAAGCTACCGACTCTATCGGCAACAAATCCAGCTGCTCTCGGTAGGAGACAAGTGCTCTATCCGCCTCAGCGCGTGGTATGGAATTGGTAGACCATAACGAAGCCCTCGGAGTATCAGAAGTGGTTGCCAAGGTCGCCATCGGCCTAAAACAGGGAAAGTACTCGAAGATCCATGACTGCCACAAGGTCAAACAACCACACAAACCCTTACAATCAGCCCTCGAAGCAATACCCAACTGTCTATATTGATAAGCCTATGTGCTGGCACCCCAAGCATACTTACTAATGCTACCAACATCTCTAAGCATCGAGAATATGTTTGCCCGAACCCTATCACTAGATTTGTCAACAAATAATGTCGAACTCAATAAGATCATCAAGTAACCCTGAGCCTCAGAAGCCACTCCCCGCTTGCACCCCTCAACCAACCCTTTCACAGCTTTTTGTAAAATCAAAATTCCCTTGTATATCTTTGCATCATTACCTTGTTCCCACTGCTCTCCTAACTTAGCCTCCGTCATAGCCAACAACTCCGACATACCAAGCACGGGATGTGCCATATCAGCCTCAGGTATGCTACAAGAATACCCATCAATACTAATCTCAAGGATCTCCGCAACATCGTGCAGCAGTATCGTCATCTCACCCCATGGCATGTGTAATATGTTGGTGTCTGGCTGCCACCTTTCAATAAATGCACACAACAACGGCATGTTCAAATTTTTTTTGCATAAGGTCGGGCAAATGACTAAGATCCGATTCCATAACTATCGCACGAACCTCATCTGACAAAATCCACTTACGGAGCTCAACTAATGATCTTTCTCTAGTGTATTTAGTCAACAAACCACGCTCAAAGTCATGTTGATTCCACATAACGTAAGAAATGTGTCCACCAAAACTCGGAATCAAATCCGGTACTAAAGGACCCCCCGGTGATGGCCCCCTCAATATCCAGCTCGAATATTTCCCCCTAGCCCTTACTTCCTATGCGGTTCAACAACTGAACTGCTAGACCCCGAAGCATAGCTCTCAAACTTACCCTGCGGCCCCTGCCTAACCTGAAAAACAGAAGTCAAATGCACATTTGTCCCCTCAACATTACCCGCCACCTCATTACTCCCCTCATCATTGCCCGACCCTTGATAATTTTGTTCCTCTTCATCAAGATCTCTCTCGAACTGCTCAAACTCCTCTTGACAAAAATCAGGCTCATTAGGTATTTCTCTCGACCCAATACTAGTATCTCCAACCCTCACATTAATTTTTTTCCGACGATATGATGCATGAAGTTTGGACCTACGGTCATCATTTTCCGACATCTGCATTATACAAATAATAATAAAAAAACAAAACATTTAATTACATAATACAAAAAACGTAATTACAATTGTAATTAACAAAAGTACGTAAATATATAATCAAACATTTACGGTTTATTTAAAAATAAGACATTTAATTACAAAAAACAAAACTGGAAAACGGGCCCAGACGTGTGAATTACACGAACTGGCCTAGGCCCATTCGTGTAATCCACACGTCTGGGCCATGGCTCATTCGTGTGGATTACACGAAGTGGCCCAGGTCCATTCGTGTAATTCACACGAATGAGCCATCGCCCAGACGTGTGGATTACACGAATGGGCCTAGGTCAATTCGTGTAATTCACATTTGTTTTTGTGAAATTCAACATTTGGCGATTCACACAAAATCAATATAACGCATCCTAATGTTGGTATTCAGACAAGTACATAATTATAGTTGAGAGCAAGAATGATTGAGACAATAGTTGTAGGAGTTAGAGATAGGAAGATAAAATCTTGTATATTGAATGAATCAAGTAGTTGATGATTATATCACTTGAGTTTATATCCATGCTTATCAGTTATAAATTAAACCAACTCAGAATTCTAACAACCTGAGTTCAGCTCTAACTGAATAATAACTAACTTTAACTAACTTGCTTTCCTATTCTCTAACCCCCCCCTCAAGTTGGAGGGTGTAGTATACAGCCCCAACTAGGACCGTAAGTAATTATGCCTAGGACCTGGCAATGCCTTAGTAAATAGATCAGCTGGTTGATGTTCTGTAGGTAAATATGTCAATGTGATAAGACCCTCTTGAAGTTTTTCTCGCACAAAATGACAATCCAAATCAGTGTGTTTTGTCCTTTCATGGTGAACTGGATTCTTCGCAATGTGTATGGCAGCCTGACTGTCACATTTAATTGGAATTGCTGCAATATCAGGAACCTCTAACTCGGATAGCAATCGACTTAGCCAGGCAAGTTCTGCAGTGATCCTCCTCATTGACATGTACTCTCCCTTTGCAGATGACAGTGAAACTGTCTGTTGTTTCTTCGATTTCCAACTGATTAAAGAGTCCCCTAGGAAGACTAGGAACCCACTGAGAGGTTTTCTGGTATGGAGGCATGATGCCCAATATGCATCACAGTAACCTTTTAATTCAAAATATGGTTTGTTATTAAAAAGATTTCCTTGGGAAACATCAGTTGAAATGTACTTGAGAACATGTAATGCAACCTTCCAATGTGGTTCTCTAGAAAACGCCATGTACTGACTGAGCAATTGAACTGCAAAAGCAATGTCTGGCCTTGTATTTGTTAGGAAATTTAACTTTCCTACTAGTTTTCTGTAACTGGCTGAGTTGTCTATTAAATTGCCAGAAGAGTTATCAAGCTTGATACTGGGATCTAATGGACATGAGGCTTTCCTAACTGTACTGTAATCAAACTCTTGTAACAGCTCTTTTGCAAACTTTCTTTGGGTTACTGCAATCCCTGTCTTCAAATGGAGAAATTCCAGACCTACAAAATAATGCAGATTCCCCAAATCCTTTATCTTAAAAGTATCATCTAAGTATTGCTTTAAAGCTACCATTTCTTCTTCATTATCTCCAAGTAATAAGATGTCATCTACATAAATTGCCAAGTAGACATACTTCCCATTCGTCTTCTTAAAAAAAGTGAATAGTCATTTAGTGACTGCTGGAACCCTCTTGATTTCAAAGCCTGACAAAGCTTGGCATTCTATTGCCTAAAAGCTTGTTTGAGACCATATAATGATTTCTCCAGTTTACAAACAGTATTCTTGTCATGGACACTCAAACCGGGTGGTACCTTCATATAAACCTCCCCATGAAGGTCACCATGAAGAAAAGCATTGTTCACATCAAGTTGAGTCATCTTCCAATCCTTTTTCACTGCCACAGCCACTAAAGCCCTTATAGTTGTCATTTTTACTACAGGTGAAAAAGTCTCTGTGTAGTCAATGCCCTCTTTTTGTGTGAATCCTTTCACAACAAGTCTTGCCTTGTATCTTTCTATTGACCCATCAGACTTTGTGTTTAACTTTGAAGACCCATTTGCAATAAATACTCTTTTTGCCATGAGGAAGTGGTACTAAAGACCAAGTATGATTAGCTTCTAAGGCATTGAATTCAGCTTGTATGTCATCTTTCCATTCAGGATAAATATAAGCTTCTTCAAAGCTTTTAGGTTCTTGAATAGGTAAATCATAATGAATGATGGAATTGGGCTCAATTATCACAGACATACACATGGAACTTGATGTGTCACAGGTAGATGTCAAAGTATTGTAGCAAATATCAGACATATCAGTATTACAAGGACTAGGATTAGTTTGACAGTTATAGTCCTGAAGGTATGATGGTGGCCTAGTCTTTCTAGATGAATGCCTTATGTTAGTATTCTGAGGTATAGTCTGATTTATAGTTTGTGGAGCTGTAGGACTGCTTTGAATACCTGACTCTAGCTCATGAGAAATGTCAGGAAATAAAACACCATGTATGGAGAAACTAGGCACAGAAACAACATCATCATCTTTTACATATGGAAATTTATCCTCATGAAATACAACATCCCTTGAAATAATAATGTAATTGTTGTCTATTCTCATAAGTTTATAAGCTTTCTTGCCAAAAGGATATCCTATAAAAACACATGCATTTGATCTAGATGCAAACTTGTCCCTGCCAGACTTAATAGTTGCAGCATATGCAAGACACCCAAAAGATCTCATGTGATGTAAATCAGGCTGCCTGCCAAAAATAACTTGATAGGGAGACAAATTGCGTAAGACCTTTGTAGGAAGTCTATTAATGATATAAGTAGCTGTCAAGATACACTCACCCCAATACGTAGTAGGCAAATTTGACTGAAACTTTAAAGCTCTAACAGTTTCTAATAAATGCTTGTGTTTTCTTTCAACAGTCCCATTTTGCTGTGGGGTATGAAAACAGGAAGTTTGATGCATAATTCCATGTTCAGCTAAAAATTGAGAAGTAGAAATACTAGACCCTAATTTAAAAGCATTATCAGACCTTATAGCCTTTATTTTCTTGCCAAATTGAGTATCAACCATATGGATAAAAGATTTGATAAAAGTAAAGGCATCACTCTTACAAGATAGTAGATGAGTCCAAGTACACCTAGTGAAATCATCAAATATAGTTAAGAAATATTTGAAACCATTATAAGTAGGAGTATGATATGGATCCCATAGATCGATATGTATTAAATCAAAAGAAGCAAGGGATACAGAAATGCTAGAAGAGAAAGAAAGTCTGTGTTGTTTGGCTTTATAACAGATAGTACAATGTTTGGCTTTATAACAGATAGTACAAGAATGTATTCTATGTTCAGCTTCAGAAGAAACATTACAAATCTGTTTGAGTTTGTACAAAGGCAAATACCCTAGTCTATGATGCCAAACATTACAATTTACATTAGCAACAACAGAATGAGAATTATTCTTATTATAAGTGTCTGGATGATCATGTCTAGATTGATTAAGAAGATATAGATCATGGTGATTCCTACCAAGGACCAAGGGCTTCTTGGAAGAGTCCTGCAAATAACAAATGTTAGGGGTGAAACTAACTACAGTTATTAATTGTTTTCTTAATTTACTTATAGATAACAGATTGAACTTGAAACTAGGAATATAAAAGACATCATTCAGACAAAAATCAGCAGTAATAGGAACAGTTGTAACACCCGCAAATGTACCCTATTTTTATAGTAAAAATATTATACGCATACTTTTCAGCGAAATTTAGTTTTAGTTTAGAATTAAATTTCCCGTGTCTAATTTAGAATTTCCGAGTTCGTTTTTGGACTTTACGCGAGATTTCGAGTAAGTTACGTCTTAAGACGTTATGGGCTTTTTCCATGACTTTTTCCACTTACTCCCTCATATACTCCCTTAAACCCTAACTCACCCTCATTCAAATTCTCTTCTTCCTCACTAAGTAAACCCCAAATCCCTAGCCTCCATATTTGATCGATCTTAGAATCGTCGCTACGCCTTCATTTCTCGCTCAAATTCATTAGAGTTCGTCTTATTCTTTCCCTCTCATCTTTCTCTATCCGTATTGGTAATAAAATTACCGTCTTTCTCGCTTTTCAATTTATCCGTCTTTCTCAAAGGTGAATTATATTCATCTTTTATTGTCTAATTGTAGGTGGTGACCTCC
>JAIUZE010017434.1:0-13988 GCA_022085475.1 Heliosperma pusillum | reverse complement strand
AATCATTTCACTCCTTTGGTCATTTCAAACACTTACACACGTCTTGTCATTTCAAACATATATACATGTCGGGTCATTTCAATACTTATACATTTCCTTTAAAATTCATTATTTTGCACCAGTTTATGCCACCAACATGCTACATGTAAATTATGTGAGTTCTATGTGTTTTTCAGCAGCATGACGGCAGAAACCGTCGTCTACCAAACCTGTTTTTTAGACTAACCTGTAGGAACAGAAAATACCCAACAACAGAAGCACTCAAAATAGGCATGTACATCAAACTGGGGGCTCTCACCAAAAACAAAATCCAAAAATCCAAGGCTGGGGGCTTTCGCCCAAGACAAAGTCAAAATATACAAAAACAAGTCAAAATGTACAAGTCAATAGCAAAACGAAGGACAACTAATACTAATCGCCACCCAGCATGGCTACGGTCACCTCGAGAGCGGTGATCTCAGAAAGGCCTCATTTCAATCATTTCATTTCAAAATACATGAAGATACGATAAAGATGGAAAGGGATTGAGAGTTTCATACTTGTTGATCCCGACCACCTAAGAGCACCTCGATGGCCGCAGCCCGCAGCCACTTGGCCACCCACCACAACGCTACATGCTGCGACGGTGCTACCTATAATCAAATAAGCGTCAAATCAAATTCATTCCTACGCAATGAAAATAAAAAAGATTGGCGACGCTTGACGCCTGCCACCTCTATCTCCTACAAAGATCAAATGACTCTTTAATTGACAATCGTTCGTCACTTCTCAAATTAATTCAATTCAAACGTCTCGAGGTAAGCTGCGGGCTTGACGCCTGCCACCTCGATCTCCTTCAAAGATCAAATAACTTTTTAATTGACGATCGTTCTTCACTTCTCAAATTAATTCAATTCAAACACCTTGGGGTAAGCAAGGGGCTTGACGCCTACCACCTCGATCTCCTGCGAAGATAAAAAAAATATTTAATTAACGATCGTTCGTCACTTCTCAAATCAATTCAAAAACTTTAACTGACGATCGTTCGTCACTTATCAAATCAATTGAAAAATCTTTAATTCGTTCGTCACTTCTCAAAATCAATTCAAAAAACAACCAGAAACAAGCAATTCTCGGGACCACCATTCGGTCATACAATCCGTGGGCCCGTGTTTTATCATCGGAACTTTGCTCGGCACAACCGAGCAGATCCCCCAGAATGATTCGATCCTGACAGATTCTTCTGATAGCCGCGCCTTGACAGGTTTCAAAACCGTCACATGATGTTTTAATCCCAAAAGGGACCACCTTTCAGATATACAATCTGTGGGCCCGTCTTTTATCATCAGGATACTGCTCGCCACAATCGAGCAGATTCCCCGGAATAATTCGATATTGAGAGAGTTATCCGTATATCCACCAAGGACCCACCTTTTGACATAAAATCCGTGGGCCCATCTTTTATTACTGAATTTTTTTCGCTAAAACCGAGTAGATTCCCTGGAGTGATTCAATCCTGACAGAGTCTTCCATATATCATGTTTCGCAAATTCCTTTTTATATATGTTTCCCAAATGAGAGTTTGGCTGAGGACAGAGACAAGCAGATTCTCACATATATCTTTTCAGCGGCTGGCGAGCCTCACGACGCACCCCACTCAACGGCTGGCGAACCTCATATCGCACCTCATTCCAAATAAGAAACTTTAAAATGTTCCCGACGACAGGTCCTTGGTTCAAACCCCTTGAACAGTCTCGCGTCGCCATAGGCATCAGGTTGTAATCTTCGATTGACCTGATGGCTATACTTTGACTTTTGCCTTGTACAAGCCTCAGTCAAATTGGGGCTTTGTAGAAACCTCGTTTCTACACCTTCCGCCAACCACCTAATGATCGTTGGGCCGCATGTTTGGTACGCGGAACGATCTATAACAATTCGTAAGTTTATCGTCAAGTGATAGCTCAAACACTTGTGTCTACCCCTTGGTCGTCATCTACGCACCAGGACGGTCGTGTTGACAGTCATTAGAGTTGAGTTTTAATTCGGGTCGAAAACCGCTGATGGCTATACTTTGACTTTTGCCTTCTCGAAGCCTCGGTCAAAGTGGGGCTCTGCAGATACCTCGTTTCTACACCTTCCGCCAACCACCCAATGATGATTGGGCCGCATGTTTGGTACGCGGAACGATTTATAACAATTAGTAAGTTTATTGTCAAGTGATAGCTCAAACACTTGTTTCAACCCCTTGGTCCTCATCTACGCACTAGTACGGTCCTTTTGACAGTCATTAGAGTTCATTTGGAGTCCCGGTCGAAAACCGCTTCATTTTCTAGAAACCGTTTTAAGACGGCGAGTCGGAATGCTTTAGAATATTATGGATATTTTATTAAATCTTCAAATTCTATCTTTTTAATAAAATATATCTTGTATCTTTTGAAAGGGAAGTATAGATCTAGCACAATTCCGTAATAGAAACGTGAAAATCTTTCTTCCGCAGAAGGAAACCTTTAGGGAAATAACGCAGCAGATGCTGCGCCCCTTTGAAGGATCGCAGTTCCTGCTGCGCCCCTTCCCGAGCCTGTTTTCTCCGTTTTTGAGATAACTTTGTGTTGTTCCAGAACTCTTCACATTTTCTACTATAAAGGGAGAGCTCCGTTTTCACTTTTAGGCAAGCGAGCTAGTGTTCCGCCCTTCACTTCTCTCTATGCATTCTATACCTTGCTCTAACCTTTTCGACATCTACGTGCTTGATCAATCGACCACGTATTCTCGGATCCTTCTCGCTACCCGTCACGTTTGTGTGACCGACCAATTTGACCACTACACAATCAATCAATCAATCAATCAATTAATCAATCGATTTTTTAGTCCTTTAACGACGGCACTTTCTGCATACATTCGAGTCGAGTTATCGCTAAAACGTTAACTTAGTTAATATCTCGTTTCGTCAAACATGTAAGTGTGTGGGTGTGAATCCCATATTTTATAATTTTTTATTATTGGTTCAGTTAATGTAAGATACACGTCAGAAATAAATTCAAAGTCGATTTTAATCAAAACCTTTTTATAAAACCTTTTTAAGCAGTGATCATGACGTCGTGAGGAATAGCAGCATCAGTTGCGCCTTTTGGAAGGATCGCAGCATCTGTTGCGCCTCTTCCAGAGGCTACCCTGTTACCGCTCTTCTTCTTCTTCTTCTTCCTCTGGTTTCTGTAAACTCGTTCTTATTTTATTTTCTTTTTTTCTAAACCATAAATCGTATTTATCTTTCACATAAAACATGTCGTTCTTGACTTAGATCCCTAATAATTCAATATAAGCGGGTTTTCGTCTTTGAATCAAATTTGGGTTTTAGAGGTTCGATTCGTTCATATCAAATCTCTGGATTCATTATTGCTATAAATATGTAGTTAAATTAATATGTCAAACCACTTCTACTCGGTTCATAGGTCAATAATCCATCGTAAATATACAAATTAACATTAACTGCTCGCGATTTCGACGTCACAGTCAAACTTCAACTCAAGAACAAACCCAACAAGCCATGCGCGAATTCCAGAGGACACAGCTGTTGCTGCTCTTGTTATGTGTTAACTTATGTCCCTTTGAACTTCTGTTTTCGCCTTGCTGTAGCTTTAATTATGTAATTAATTAACTATTTGTCATATTATCGATCCTAATTTGTCTTTTAGTTCTCAAACCTTTTCCTTTTCTTCAAACCTCCGTTTTGAGCATATTTCTAACGTAGATCCCCTAATCCTTTGTAATATTTGTAATCCATTGTAATCTCATTTAGTCATTGTATTGTATGATTTCGTTGCCTTTCATATGTAATTAATTCTAAATCCCAATTTCGACATAATTGAGTGCTAATTAAATGTTCACCGACATAGTCTAATTCACATGCTAGGATTAAAACGTTCGATGTTGCATTGCATGCATACAATCGATAACATATCAAATACGAACGATTTCTCAAATCATTAGTAGAGGTCGCAATAGAGGCGGGCGAGATTAGGAGTTCGATTAAAGAACTTCCTAATACGTACCCTCACCCCATACTCCAGATCTCTGTGAACATCCGTGTTCATTGGCATCCACGAGAGTCATTCTAGACATAGAATGCTAAAGGTAACGAGTTTTTAGTGTTCATGTCATTACTTTATGTCTTGACATGGCATAAATTATTCGAACGGTTCCAATTTTCCATAAAAATTGGTGACGACTCCACAAATGCGTATTTCTACGCTTGTCGATCCAAGTGCGCCCCTCCGTAGTTCCTTGTGTACCACAGTTCGGCAAGGATCACTAATCCGTATATCACACAAAGACAGTTCGAGATATAGGCTAAGGATATGATAATTGTCCTAAACACTTTATGAGAAGAGGTGGTACTTGATGGTCAAGGCAGCAAGGGAATAGGAATCATACGAATATTATGATTGACATAATCTTAGTTCAAGTAGGACCAGGCAAGTTTTCCTAGTTTGGTTAGGAGTAGGTTTTACTAAGTATAGTAGAAGTATGTTTTTTCTGATTTTAGTAGGGATAGATTTACTAAAACTATTTGGAAAAGTAGCTGTTTTCCTAGTTATTATAGAAGTAGAAATATTTACCTAATTTCAGCTAAAGTAGAGATTAAGGTAACTATAGTGCCACTAGGAACAAGGCAATTCGAGTGCCTTTAGGATTATTTAGGTCTGTCATATGGTTGTCCTAGAGACAATAGAAGTCGGTATGAGTAGCTATAAATAGAGGTCTTGTATTCAGTTTTTATCAATTCAAGTTCTTAAAAAATATTCCTACTTTTGCATTGCAATTGTGTCAACGGTTCGACGAGTGTTCGATCCAAACTCGTTATATTTTTACGCGTTCTCAAACACTAACCCGAAATATAATCAACAGGTCTTGATTAGAGTTCACCATTGTTCGAATTATAGGTCTAGTTCGAGCAAATATTCCATTGTTTTGAGATGCTTACGGATTTGAAAGCAAATATCCCTTATTTCATTTTTGTTTCTTATTCTTATAAATCACTTCCGCAAATTTTCATATTATTTGTTCTGCTATTGACTCTTAGAAATAGGGATCTTTAAAAGGCGTCGAGGAAACAACGAAACCAAATGCACTTTATGGGAGGCAACCCGTACTTCTTATTTCATATTTCCTTATTTGCCTTCGCATTTTCTTTGTATTGTCCTCCACAATGGGGACAATGTGATAGCTAAGTGTGGGGGAGGAATTTGAATGTAATATATGTATCTTTTATTTCATGTTTTGATGCATATTGAAAAAACAAATTGAAATTGAAAAATGAAAATCTCAATTAGGTGAAAACTCACAGGGGTGATATTGGAAGAATAAGGCACCTTGAGCTAAATGAGGGATTTTCGGAAAAAAAAATAGAAAAATAAAAGACAAACACAACAACATACTTATTCCTATGAAAGGATATTGGAAGAATAAGAAGCGAGTGATAAGGAGGGTGTTATAAGGGGTTGTAATGAGGTGTGTTGTAGGACTTTGGAAGCCACTTTGATATTGCCTCGGGATGAGGCAAGGGTGGCCATCCCCTTATCTTGCGGGGATACAAGAAGGGCGGATTGATGAGTTGAGTCGGAGTCTGTGATAGGTCGTGTCATTGTTAAAGGGAAATATAAGAAGAGGGAGTGAGATAAGAGTGTCATAAAATTTCAGTCTAGATTTTTCATTTTAGTAGGTGGAGTTGTGGTTAGGAAGATATAAGAAGGGTGTGGTAAAGGGAGAGTGATTAAATCCTCTCATACTCACTACAGGATTTGGGTGTTATTCATTGTAGTCTTAGTTTACTCGGGAGAAGTAAAAGCCAAGTGTGGGGGAATTTGATAGAGTCAAATCGTGTCGGGTGAATAGGTTAATTTTATCATTAATTCTTAATATTGGGTTTTAATTGGAGTTGTTTTGTAAAATGTCGGTTTTAACATTTGGTTGTAATTTTGGGGTTTAACTTGTTTTGCAGTTGTAACTTTTTTAAATCAAGGCAACGAAGGAGAGTTAAAGAAAAAGCAAGAGAGCAAGTGTAAAGTCAAGGAAAACAAGAAAAAGGAAGGTTGGAAGCCTTGGCATGCACAAGCAAGAGCAAAAAAGAAGCATTGAAAACTCGGTTTCACAAGGGTCACTTGCAAATGGCAATATCTTAAGCTATTTATGCCCTATTGACTCACGGCTAACTGGATGTGATAAGTTATGCTCTTAGTTTTCCAACGGTAGGTTGGACGCCTGAAATGACCATGAAAAGAGAGAGACATGCTTCTCGCAAATACATGCTGCAAGGCTGAAAATCAGAGGTTGTAGCCCCTACCACAGGTTGCGGTTTTAGTCTATTTCCACGGACTCAAATTTGCTTTGTTCTTTTATTTTGAAGATACTCTTTTGTGTGAACTTGAAGGGTATAAATACCCAACATTTATCAGTCATTTAGGGCATCTCCTTATAATCATATCATCCAAGGAATCTCTTGGACTTCTTTTAATTTTGTTTAGCATTCTATTAAAAAAACTTCAATCTTTCCGCATTTAATGGAATGATAGTTATATATTTGTTGGAATTCTACTAATGTCTCAATATTTATACAAGTATTGTAAGGTCTCTACTACCTACTCTCTCTATTAGTAACATTCCTTGTGTTTTAATGGTATTGTGAAGGTGTAGACTTCAAAACAGAGCATGTTCTCTGTCTTTCATTTCATTTCTGCTAGTCTTGCTTGAATGCGTTAGTTCTAGAGCCAGAAGTAGCCTGAAACAGTGAGGGCAATTATCTTGGGCTTGAAGTAACCCTAAATGGTGAGGGCATTTATCTTAGTTTGCGAAATTATGCACTAGATATTATTTTAAGACGGGTTTGCTTGAATCGAAATCAGCGGCTACCCCCATTGAACAACACCATCAACTTGGGTTAGCTTCAAGTTCGTTCTTAGATGATGCAAAGTCAAATCATCGACCCCTAGTCTATCTTGTTACGACACGACCATATTTTCCCTACTCGTCTCATGTTCTTTCACAGCACCAGCCTCGCCGTGAACATATGGATGCGGCCCTGCGAGTTGTCTTTTACCTGAAAGGTAGTACTGGTCAAAGGATACTTTTGCCTTCAGATAGTGATTTTAATATTTCTTGTTGGTGTAACTCTAACTAGGCAGGATGTCCTCTGACTTGCCGTTCGATTACTGGTTGGTTAGTATTTCTTAATGATTCCCAGTACGTCTCCTCGGAAACCAAGAAACAAGATACCGTCTCCTACTCTTCCACTGACGCAGAATATCATTTCATGTCCTCCTAAATTTGTAAATTAAAATAGTTACGAGGACTAGTTGTGAGTTTGGATGTCCCTACGCCATTACCTATGAAACATTTTTGTGATTGTTAGTCGGCTTTATACCTTGCTCAAAATTCGGTTTTTCATGAATGAGCGAAACACATTGAAATTCACGACTGTCAATTTGGTCGTGGGGCTTGATTTCACGAGCCCACGTTCCTACACATGAGTAACTCACTGATATATTTTTTAAGGCATTTGGTGTGCAATAATTTCAATATATTTTCATATGAATCGTTACGTTCTGAATTCATGACCATCAATTATACGTGTTCAAAGTTTTTAAAAAGAAAAGGAGGGACACCCCTTGAAAAATAAAAAAGAACATAGGGATTAGATGTAGAATATCCTTATAACTTATTATAATATTTTACGATTGTATGGTGATCTTGAGAAATAGTATTAGACCCATCAATGTACCTATATAAGCTGGCATTTGGTTAATAATAATAAGACATATCATTCCCTCTCAACATCTTAATAGTGGCACCAATGGAAAAACAAATGAGAAAAAAGGAGTTCATTTATTCGGCCAAAGTATATTCCTTGCATCATAAAATCTCTTCCCACGATGGAGTGATCCGATACAAGCTTGCGACGGGTCAACTCCCCCTCACAAAGAGCAAGTGGGAGGGCAAGTGGGTACAAATTGAGCCCCCCAATTACCTTGTCACTTGCTCTTTGTAAGCGAAGCTTGACCCGTCGTAAGCTTGCGACGGGTCGCCCTATCACAAACAAGACTTATTGCCCACAAATCCATAAAGAGTAACTAGTAAACGAAAAAAAAATACATTCCCAGGCATCGTTTTGTTACCTTGTCTTGTACCATCACTTTCCGCTTCCCTCAATTAAAAAGTTTATGTGACTTTTAGAAATCTTAATTAATTATTATGTTGTAATCTAATCATTTCAACGACAAACTAGTTTTGCTACCTGGGAAAATCGCGGGTTTATTCAGGATATATATTTTTCTTTTAAAACCAGTTCGAACCATGCAAAGTGTCACGGTCCGATACTTTTACCGAACTGTGGTGCGCACCCTTGCCCTATTTGACGGATTCTTTCACATAGCTACCCATAAATCAGTCTATCAATTGTCCAAATGCAGTAAAGAAAAAGGAAAAAAGGAAATACTTATTATTTTCCTTTACCTCTGTAGATCCTTTAAAAAAAACGGCCATCTCAAATTAAATGTGTGAATTGATTAGCCTATTAATACATGCTTATTAATTGGGCAACGATTCCATCGTAAGTTTCTATATGTGGTTGTGGTATCCATTCATTTTCTTGCTTTTCTCATGCATTTTGTATAATACTATAGTACATGCCATGGTTAGTTTATGTAGTCTATATCTTTGCATGGTTGGGATGCATTGTACCTTTTATTCGCCCTGATTGGTTTGTTCTTATCGTCGCTTGTTGTCAATTTATTTTACCTTTCAACTCTTTTTCATATTCAAATCTACTCATTTCGATCATGACATTGAAAGTATGTTCTTTCCCGACCTATCGTTGTAAAAATATTGAACACCCTTCGTTTTCCATTTTCCTGCAAGTTTCCGTTCGTAGGCATTTAGTGTTTTGATTATATTTTATGCAAGGAACTCATATCTATTGAAATTTAACGTTCTAGTTCTATAGATGTAAAATAAATATATAGACGGGAAGCTATAGTTAGTATGTACTCCATAAATAATGAAACAATACCTTATTTTTTGTAACCTACTACACATCCGATAAGAACGAAAGAAGTACTCCATATATGGTAAGGATTTTGTGATGAGAATATCAACCTCCATATCTAAATTAACATTGATCTTTCAACCTTGCAAAAATTTAAATCCTGATTCTTTTTTTTTTTCCATAAAGCATCGGTTAAACAAACTCACAAACTGTCCATTAAATTGCTGATGATGTACACATATCATGAGTTTGCAATTGAGTTGTATTTATAATGGGAAATCAATTCCTACATTCAATATAAGATAACCATTGGAAGAATAGAGACTCCAACCGTTAATCGAACTTTGTTTTTTAATATATGAAGGTTGGGTAATTGATGTATTGATAGGTATGACGTGACAATAAATTTGACACGTGGCGATTCAATGGAGACTCAACAAGCCTTTTTATATTATTATAAGATGTATCTATTAGAGTATATTAGAGTATATTAATATTACCCATAATAATATCTTTCCTAATATCTTAATATAATAATATCTAATATTCTCTAACACAATATAATCTAATGATAATACTAATATACTCTAATATACTCAAATAGTATCATCAAAGACCACACATCAAAACCCCTATATTGTTCTTATATTGAAAGAAAATGTCCAATTAATGAAAGTTCTCAAACTATTGGAATTGGGGTGTGTGCGACATTAAGCTTAACAACAAAATACATCCCTTTTACAAATAAATAACCGAGACATAATAATAGATAGAAAAATACAAAACTTTAGCCGCTAAAAACGCCTCTTCAATCCCAATTTCTCAAATTTCCTGATATATCCAAAATAACAATACCATAAATAAGTAAATATAGTAGACAATGTGATCATGTGACCAAATAAAACAGTGATCTTACTAAACCATACTTATCTTCTCTAATTGTTCAGTACCTTGTCAATGTATGTGGGGGCTTGCTTTGAAATCTGCAATACCTGCATGTAAAAGAGTCTAATTAGTACTCCCTCCGATCCGGTCATTTGTTTATCATTTCCATTTGTTTACCTTTTTGTATTAGGATGGTAGTTTATGAGTAATTTGATCACCCAATGGGACTATTGTCCATTTGTCATCCACTAAGTACAATCACAAATAGTCCCCTACCATTTCCTAAATAATTGTGCCAAAAGCAAAGATAAATAAATGACCAGGGCGGAGGGAGCAGTAAACAACAAAATGTCGTGAAATAAAGATGAAAGAGACAAAGAGAGAAGGTAGAGAGAAAGTAAGGGAGACAGATCTATGTTATTATTCCATTATAAGGGTTATATATACACATACAATAGGGGTAGAGTTTTCATAAGATAATATATTCTAGTATCCTATAAGATATGGACATCCATATAATATTACGTAATAATATTTCATAACACTCCCCCTAGGATGTCCATTATTGAAGAACATGCCTCGTTAAAAACCTTATTAGAAAAACCCTATGGGAAACACACTAGAAAGGAAAAGAGTACAATAATCTCCAAACACGCATAACAAGCTGCCTTGTTAAATCCTTTCCATGGAAAACCCAGTGGGACAAAACCATAGATAAGGAAAAAGAGTACAGCGCGTGCTACTCCCCTTGATGATAACATGACTGTATATAACTTCAAATGAATCATGCTTTGATGTAACTTCTCGATCGTTGAATATAATCCATTGTAGTTGATAAACTTGATATCTTCATATCCTTGATAATTTCAATCTTCACATTGCTTTAGAACTCACAATTCGGATGTAGTAATTCTTGACAACTCTTGATCTCCATTTCAGGTAATACACCAAATAGTGAGAGAAAATAAGTTCAATTCTTCTCATAACATGACATAATATTA
Organism: Heliosperma pusillum; assembly: GCA_022085475.1. Taxonomy (NCBI): domain Eukaryota; kingdom Viridiplantae; phylum Streptophyta; class Magnoliopsida; order Caryophyllales; family Caryophyllaceae; genus Heliosperma; species Heliosperma pusillum. Next base: position 3,086 of record JAIUZE010017434.1, on the reverse strand, counting down.
TGACTAAAACAATTGTTATCTCAACAATCATTACTATAGCGTATCAATAATGCGCTTCTAGTGCTACCTCGTTAAAAATCTTGATAGGAAAAACCCGTTGGGACAAAAAACCTAGTCGAAGGGAAAAAGAGTGTAGCAATCATCCATATATTGAATCTCTACGGAAGAAGCAATCAAACTGTTGGATAATAATAATCTACTAAATACCTTCAGTAATTTTCTTTGCTAAACCATTGGATTGACATCCTCATTGTAGACTTTGACTACATTATTTTTCAATCGTTATGATACTTCTGGACCATAAACTCATTTCAAGTGTTTTGATGTTCTATTTTGGAACTAATCACGATATCTTTCAATCGTATTGTAGAGGTTTATATATTTCGTCACGAGTTCTCAAAACTCAATTGATCAACCATTTAACAAATGATGATCATTCATAAGAGGCTCCTTCAGGGAGATATCCTCGCAGGAGTAAAATATACTTTTCCTTTTAAACATTTATCAAAGTAGAACAATATAATTAATCATGTCCATGCAAATGATATGTAATTAATTCTAAACAACATAGTCTAACAATAATGCAATAATAATAATAATGTATATATTAAAACTAAGATGCAATGTTGAACTTACTCTCTATATGCACATGATAATGACTCAAAATGCAAACTGTACAGTTTCTTTTAGAATATTCATAATTTTAGTTGACTTCAGGTCAGTAGATGGACTTCAGGTCCATGAGCTTATTTATAATCAAATATTATATGTCGACAATCAAAATTAGGACTTGCATATAATATCCCCATTTTCTAGTCCATTAAACTCCGCGCGCAAATGCATATCGGTTCCTTAACTATATCGATATAATTTCAACATCTCTTGGATATTTTCAGTACTGATAAGTGATATCTGAATATAGAGGGTACCATTTATTCTCTATATCGACCATCTATTATCATTCAGATATTTATGTCACTTCAGGGACATACAAATTTCTTTACTCTATAGAAGTACCAACTGCCCATTCTTGCCATTTTCTTACTACTTGAAATATGTGAACCGATATGACTTCCACACTACGTTCCATGTGTGGTTATTGTTCAATTTGACAAGAATTTCAATTTTCATTACATATAATATCTATGACTAATTTATAGCACGCTATACCACAAATAGGGCTAATATGTCTATAATTAAATCATAGATCCCAATGTAATGTCACATTTAGACAAGGTGATCAAACTGGTATCGTAATACATCTTCATAACTAAATGAATGCCATCATTTCTAATTTTATGAACCTCTATTTGATGTATTTCATATTGAAAACAAACCGCTGAACTTCAGCTCCAGTTGCGGATATCATACTTGTTTGTTTTTACCAGCTTCTCGTTATCATTCTCCCCCTAAGGTGGTAAAAACTATCACCAAATGTATAGTCTAAATATTTATCATAACCACCTTAGATCTCAATTTCTCATATCATCGATGAGAATTTATGTGTGCATTTTTGTACAATAACAAAATATTTCAGAGAGTAACATATAATGCAGTTGGATTTGAATGTGCTGAATCACAATGCCCAATTTAGGAGATCAACGATTTTATATAATAATAAAAATGTGATTTCTGATCACAAGAACAACTCAGAAAAATCACTATGTGGCTACAAGCCAGTTAATAGAGTGTCAATCCATACACAAACATTTCATTTCTTTATTAAACTTCTGAGTAATGTTTATATCTCCATTATCAAATATACTCAATCTCACTGTAGTGTCTTGCCTTTAATGAGATTTCTACACGAGAGAGTTTCAGCACTTATCTTTTCTCTAGGATAAACTCCAGGTTTATCAAAACAGGTATATATAATAAGAACTCGGATGGCCTCAATCGTCACATCTTAACAATTTAATGTCAACTTTTTTATTTAGTTTGACGTCCACAACTTATGACGCTATTTTATAAGCACTTGGCTGCGTATAAATAATTTCCGAATAATTAATATATCACACGCCACTTTAATTTCTAGTTGACTATTCATCTTGCTAAACTTCTGGTTAGCAATGTCATATCACATGCCAAATTTATAGTTGACTATAATTACAGTGCTAAACTTCTAGTCAGCAACATTTAAACATACGACTTCAAATTAAGTCTGTTGTATCTAGCCAGATAAAAATAGATGTGACATAAGACACTAACTGGTGTCTTATTTATATTGGCAAGACTAAACATGTAACACAATATTCCTTGAGGGAATATAAAACATTGCTTTTTCTTGTAGTATGGACACAAACCGTATATCAAAATGATTCTTTATAGGGATACAAATCATAACTGATTCTTTGAATAATCTCAGTTAAACTCAATTAATAATTCATCGATCTCTTCAGAGGAAGTGGTGAATTCAATGATTCACTTCATAATATTAAATAACTTGATCACATGTCACTTGTATACGAGATACCACGCATAGTATTTTAAGCTATTTATACGATAATGTGTCTACATGACTACATTATTTTTATGAATGATAAATATATTTCATACTCAAAATAATGATATCTCATTCACTTCTCATTCACTTCAAGGAATGATTTTGAATTGATTGGATATGATTATCAACTCTTAAGAATATTTCATCTTGCAAATATTCATGTATAATCCCGAGTTCATTTTTAATTATGATGCTCAAATAATACTCACTATATGAAATGTGAGAATTGATCAACACTGTGAACTTCAGGTAACGGTTTCAGTATATGTAAACATTATGAACTTCAGGCCATAATTTAGTATATGTAAACACTATGAACTTCTGGTCATAGTTTCAGTATCTTTAAATATTATGAACTTCCGGTCATAATTCAGTATATATTAAAATTTCAACTCGTATATCATTTTCCCTTTTCTCATATCAAATTTCGCGTATATATATGTATCACATGAATTTTCACGAGATATTGTCTTTTAGTAAATAAATTTGGCTTAAATATGGCCACATCATTAGGCTCAAGGTCGCATTCCTTGGCTCACCAAAGGCCACATTCTTAGCTAGGCTCAATTAAGGCCACAATATT
>JAIUZE010017433.1:0-17215 GCA_022085475.1 Heliosperma pusillum | reverse complement strand
GGTGTAGGACGGCTGTTAGGCGACAGCGTCAGGAGGAGAGTATTACCAGGGCTATTCTTGCTTGGGGGGTGCCTGGAGGGGGGTTGCAGCTTTTACAGGAGTGTTTGGCTGAAGTTCCTCCTTCGTTTTGTGTGGAGGAGGATCTGGATTTGAGTGAGCAAAACCTCCGCCAGTGTCGGCGGAAGATTTGTGATGGTCATTATACTGCTGCTGTTAGGGTGCTTTCTTCCTCCGGCGTCGCCCCATACACTGATGCCACTCTTTGTGCTTTGCGTGAGAAGCATCCTGTCGCCCCATCTCCTTCATTGCCTCCTTTGCCTGTGGATCATCATTCTCTTGTTGCCTCTTCGGCAGTGGTTTTGGATATGATTCGTGGTTTCCCGCGTGGCACTTCTTGCGGGAGGGATGGACTTCGTGCCCAACACCTTCTGGACTGTTTGAGTGGTGCTGCTGTGGCTGTCTCAGACGATTTGATCGCTTCTATTACTAGGGTGGTAAATCTTTTTCTGGAGGGCCGGTGCCCTGTAGCCCTGGGTGAGTACATTGCTAGTGCTCCGCTCACGCCGCTTGTTAAACCAGGCGGGGGTGTTCGCCCTATCGCTGTTGGCACTGTCTGGAGACGTCTTGTCTCTAAGGCTGGTGCTTGTCTGGTTGGTCCTTCATTGTCTGCTTATTTTGCTGGCCTTCAGTTTGGGGTTGGGGTGTCCGGTGGAGGAGAGGCTATCTTGCATGCCTTGAACCGGCTCATTGAGGCCCGTGGTGGTGATGTGGGACTGTCTATGTTGCTAGTTGATTTCCAAAATGCTTTCCACCTTGTTGATCGTGTGACTATGCTACAGGAAGTCCGCCGTCGTTGTCCGGTTCTTTCCCGTTGGGTGGAGTTTTGTTACTCTAGCCCTGCCCGTCTTTATTATGGGGAGCATTGTTTGTGGTCTTGTCCGGGTGTCCAGCAGGGTGATCCTTTAGGGCCGTTGCTTTTCGCTTTGGTTTTGCATCCCCTAGTGTGCAACATCCGGGATTCCTTTGATCTTACTTTGCAAGCGTGGTATTTGGATGATGGCACCATTGTTGGGGACACTTTAGAGGTGGGGGGAGTTTTGGATTTGATTATGGCAGATGGGCCTCGTTTCGGTCTCCATCTTAATGTGGCTAAGACTGAGGTCTTTTGGCCTATTGAGGATCCTCGGAGTCGGCTACCCGGTGTTTTCCCCCCTTCTATTGCTCGGCCCTTGCGTGGTGTCTCTGTTTTGGGGGGACCTGTCAGTACTTGTCCCATTTTTGGCAGTGAGCTTGTGGCGAGGAGAGTGACTAAGACCGTTGAGCTTATGGACTTAGTCGCGAGGATTGAGGACCCGCAATGTGAGTTGCTTTTTCTTCGGGCCTGTACTGGTATTTCTAAACTCTATTTTTCCCTCCGTACTTGCTCCCCAGGGGTCCAACTTCTTGTAAACTTTACATTTTATTTTAATGAAAGCTGCGCGCATAAAAAAAAAAAAAAAAAAAAAAAAAAAAATAATAATAATAATAATATAGATGGAATAAATCTCTGATAATCAAATGGCTTTGGAAGCTCACTCAACTTCATCACAACTCTGTTTGGACTAGATGGTGTCAAGCCTATTTAATTCAGCAGGCTGACATTTGGATGCTTAATGCTAAGGGATCTGATTCTTTTGGTTGGAGGAAGATACTCAGCATTAGAGATGAATTTCTGCAAACTATAGGTAATGGGGATGCCATGAAGACTCTGCAAGATTGCACTCATCAGGGACAGCTTGATACAAGCTGCATTTACAATATCTTTAGAGGAGTTTTCCCTACTCTCACCTGGGCTAAAGCTACTTGTGATAGTGCTATTATGCCTAGGCATCGCTTTGTGACAGTCCTTGTTGCCCAGAACTATTTTCCCACCATTGATAACCTGATTAAGAGAGGTATAATTCTGGTCAACAGATGTGCACTTTGTGAGAAGCAGCAGGAATCTGTGCCCCACCTGTTCTTCCAGTGTGGCTATTCAAATGAGCTTGCTCAAAAAACTCTAGGTTGGCAGCAGGTTCATCGTAGGATTCTTAGCTTAAAACATGAGCTAAATAAACTTGGTCTGAATAGGGGACGTAGCTGGAGGAAAGTTTGGGCTCGCTGCGCTTTCAATGGGCTGATCTATTTCATCTGGCAAGAGCGTAACGCAAGAATATTTAATGATGTAAAGTGTGATGTAAACACACTTCTATCTCGTCTAAAATATGTCATTAGTCTTAGGATGTATGCATGGATGAATGGCATACTATCCGAAGAAGTAGTTGATTCTCTTGTTAACTAGACTTCTTCTGGTTGTACTCTAGTGGCTCTCTTTGTATGGATTCTTTTCTTCGTTTAATGGAAGTTTAAATTCTTGCAAAAAAATAAAAATAAAAAAAATAAAAAAAAAAATAATAATAATAATAATAGTGATAATAATAATGATAATGATAGTGATAATGATAGTGATAATAGTATTAATATTAATTTTTATTAGTTGATATCATTAGTCTTATAATAATTTTAGTAAATAGTAATAGTAGTATTAATATTATTATTTTTTTTTTATAGTCATAACCTTCACTATAATAACAATAATAATTAGTGATGATAATAATAGTAATAGTAGTAATAGTACTACTACTATTAGTAGAAGGAGTGGAGCCTGGATACTTTATCGGTTGACCACTAATTTCTTGTAAATTGTGTTTTAAGCTTAGTAAAATTTGCGTTTTTATAAAATGAAATAAAATAGTAATAATAATATTGATAACAGTTGTTATTAATAGAATATTTCCTGCATCTCATAAAAAAATTTGTAATTTGAACTGCACAGTTCTCAAGATGACACTTTGACTCGATTTTTCGTCATTTATATTCACTTTTTTTTTCATTTAAAAAATATGTTTCCAAAATAATTTTTTCTATTATGAATGTAAATGTTTTTTTTGGTATAACGTCTTAGTTTTAATATTTTAACACTTATTTATGGTCGAAGTTATTAAAATTGACCTTAAAAGTATAACGGGGGATAATTATGAGATGCATGAATTATTAATTAATTAATAATAATACAAGTGTAGACCCCATGCAATAAATGCACGGTATATATAGTTTTTACTTTTAGTATATTTTTATTTATAGAAAAATATATTTTAAATTGATAACTCATATTTGAGAAACAAAATTAAAGCCATACAAAGTCATGAAAATGAGTAATTTAAAGAAAATGTTTGTTTTTCTTCCACAAAACCGATGATATTAGTGTACAATTTTTTACCTACAGTTACTCGTATTTTTATGCTACAACGTTTCATCAAAGAAAATGAATTAACTTTTTATCATAAAATTCTGTTAAAAAATAAAAAGATTGTTTTTATCACTATACAAAACTTCAGATAAACTTGAGTTTTAGTAATTTTTTATAGATATTCAATCTAAAATATTAGGTCCATTTCTACCTCATATATTATAGATTACAAATATAAAGCCCAGCTCAATTATAAGCTTTATGTTTTAGGCGGGAAAATTAGAGATTCACTTAATCACGATTAATTAGGATGAGCACGTCTAACTTCTTAGGTGAGTACGTCCTATTAATTAATCCACCATTTTCATAGAGTCCTTGAGTGCTCATCCTAATCATTGGATGAGGGAGATGGATGGCTTGAGATTTGTAGATTAAAAAGCACACTTATCACTAATTAATTACTTATGCACTAATTAATTAACTTTCTCTCTCTAGCCTTTAACTAATCACTTTTGAGCACTTTTGAGCTGCTGAGATTTATGAGTGTAAATTTGATGCTTGCGAGTGTAACTCTAATGTTTTATAGTGTAACTTTAACTTTTTAAGGCGATTTGTATGTAAAAATTTGAATTTAAACATTTTTAACACCTTACGAGTGTAACTTTGATGCTTTTCGAGTGTAACTTTAATATTTTCAAGCGTAACTTTAAATTTTGAAGACGGTTTTGTATATAATAATTTGAATATATATGATTTTAACATTCTACGAGTGTAACTTTGCTGATTTTCGAGTGTAACTTTAATATTTTTAAGACGGTTTTGTATAAAAATTTGAATTTATATAATTTTGACATTTTACGAGTGTAACTTTGATGATTTTCGAGTGTAACTTTAATATTTTTTTTAAGCAGTTTATTACTTATAAATTTAAAGTTATATAATTTTTTACATTTTACGAGTGTAATTCTAACAGTTTAGGAGTGTAACTTTAATTTTTTTTAAGACGGTTTTGTATATAAAAATTTGAATTTATATAATTTTAACACTTTACAAGTGTAACTTTGATGATTTACGAGTGTAACTCTAATATTTTAGGAGTGTAACTTTAGTAATTTTAGGTCATTTTGAGTGGAATTTTTTGAATTTTATTAAATGTTGAATTTTGTAATTTACTACAAATTTATGAGTGTAACTTTAGTCCTCTATGAGTGTAACTGTAGTCCTTTATGAGTGTAAATGTAGTCCTTTATGAGTGTAACTTTAGTCCTCTATGAATGTTACTGTAGTACTTAATGAGTGTAACTGTAGTCCTCTATTAGTGTAACTGTAGTCCGACCACCACAAACCAACCCACACTCACAAAAAAGGTAGATCTAGAAAAAAAATATGAAAACAAGAGTAAAAACTAAAAAAAGAAACGGATCTGACATCAACAAGTGTAACTTTTAAGGTCATTTTGTGTTACTTTAATAAATAAGGTATGTTACTTTAATTGACTATATATGTGACTTTAGTAAATAAAATGTGTAACTTTAATAAACAATGTGTGTTACTTTATTAGACGATATATGTGACTTTAATAAATAAGAAGTGGAACATTAATAGAGAATGTATGTTACTTTAATAGACAATAAGTGTGACTTTAATCAGTCTATCGTCGTCGACACCAACAACTACACCACTATTTCAGATCTGAAAAAAACCCAAAAAAAGTATAAAAAAAAACTATATATATAACCCTTTTTCAGATCTGAGGAAAAAAAATAAAAAAACTAACAAATCTGACACAAACAAGTATAACTTTTAAGGTCATTTTGTGTTACTTTGTTATTTTAATAAATCGATATATGTGACTTTAATATAGAATTTGTGTTACTTTAAAAGACGTAATTTACTTTTAAAAAAAAGGCAAACAAGAACACAACAATCAGGTATAACCAAAAAAAAAAATGAGGACGGTGGATGCTGGACAGAAAAAAAAAAAAAGGAGAAGAAGAGTAAATGGACAAAAACAAAGAAAGGAAAGAAGAGGAAACAAGAGGCGGCATCAGAGGAGGCGGGAGGGCGGCAGGAAGACGGCAGGTGGTGGTGTCGGCGACAGAGGACGGTGGGATGAGGAATGTTTGGAGTTTTTTGGTATGTTTTTCAGATCTAGTTTTTATTTGGTTAGCTTTGTGGTGGTTGTTGGTGGTGAAGGAGGTTGGTGGAAGGGTAGTGGTGGATCAGTGGTGGCCAGATGTGACCGGAGGTGGCCTCGTAGGTAGCGTCGTAGGTGGCGGCTGGGTGGCGAAGGAGGATGGGTGGTTGGCGTCGTGAGTGGCGTGCGGCGGCGTGGTGGCTGGTGGAGGTTTTTATTTTAAGATCTAGGGTTTGAATTTAGAGAGAATAGAAGAGAGTGTTTTAGAGAGAAGTGAGAGTGTTCCCCTTTCAATCTCAGCCATCCATCACCAATATCGAATGGCCTACAAGAGGACTCAAGGACTCTAGGGAATGGGGTGGACTCAATTGATCCTTACTCTATATATATATATATATATATATATAGAAATTGCATCCGGAGAGTCCACATATCTTAGGTAAGTACGTCCCGTGGATTTGCACCATTAAATCTAATACAAATCAAGGGTTGAGATTAATCTTGACCAGACTATATAAACCTCCTTTTCCAATATTTCATCCTCATAACTGGTTATCACTTTCTCTCTCCTCTCTCTTTCTAAACCACGTTCTTTTCTAAATCATACTCTTCTCCCCTAAATTTCTTCTATTCTCTACAATTAGCAGATGAAAATTATGCGCGCATGATTCTAGCAATCCTGGATTCAATCAATTCAACAGCTTAATCACTCACAGTTCATATCATTCAACTGATCACATATTTTTTAGTCGATTTTCCAGGTAATTTTCAATTGACTTTCGTATAATTTATTTATAACTATTTCCTTTAATTCGTCACTGCTTCAATTTGCTTATCAATCGTTCATCATTCGACTGTTCATCGACGTTCTTATAGAATGAAACCCTAGATTATTCATGCATATTAAAATTTTCAGCAAAATCAAAGCAACCCTAAGAACAACGGTAAAGTTCCGCGATTATGTGTGATTTAGTTATTTATCTTTTTTCGAAAAAATTTCGCGAAATATCTTGAATTAGGTATCCTGCAATTACAATTTGCAATTATTATTCACTTTTTATGTTTATTTTTTCATTATTTGATGTTTTCCTGTAATTTTTATATTGTTCGATTTCGGATTTATATTGTTCGATTTCGGATTTATGTAATGTTTATATTGTTTATATTGTTCGATTTCGGATTTATGTATCTGTTCATAATGTTTGATAAAAAGTTAAGGTTATGATATTGTGAAATTCATAACTGGTGTTTTTAGGAAAAATTGGAGGTATGCAGCGGCGATTAGTTAAGCTAACCGCTGTAAATATACTCGACACATAGTGTAACATTATTACTGTAATATTGTTACTATAACAATAATACTGTAACATGTGAACTGAAACTGAAATATTGAACTGAAAGTGAAATGTTGTACAACATTGTATATTTGTTGGTAATGTTTATTATCGTGATACAGTAATGGGGAACTTGCTGGCCTTGCGTTACAATAATACATGGAGAATTTGTTGGCGTTAGATTACATTGATTTCTTGTACATTTGTGACTGTTTTGATGGCGTAATATATAAATACTTTTGTTCTCTAAGCATTAAGAAATCATAAAAATATCATTATAAACTATTGTTATATTGTGGTTATAAATTTTTCAAAGAATGCTCTTCATTTTTCAGAGTTAATAGAAGGAAAAAACCTTTTATTACTATTCATTTCTTTTAAAAGTTTAAATAGTTCGTTTAAAGACTATTAGCTCAATTGGGAGAGCGATGTGCAAACCTTGCACATAGGTATGAGTTCAAATCCCATATAGCCTATTTATTTTAAGATCGTATTGTAAACCTTTTAAATTGCAACGGTGGTACTGTAATATCATTTACTCATTAAAGTAACAATGTTACAGTAATGAAGATATTATGACATCATTACTTTGTCAAAGTAACACGAAAACAATTGTAATAGGTTCCAATTCTAATTGATTTCATCAACAAAAGGCAAGTGAATACAAATTCGTCCAGAAGCTTCTATTATATATGCTAAAATGTTTGGCAACAACACATTACAATAATGTGAAACGTTTACAATAAGTATACATCATAATCACACATCAAAATATGACAACAATGTTAACAATCTCAACTAGCAGTTCAACTTCAATAACGCTGCCTTCTTCACGCTTATCATAAATGGAAGATAAGCGTGAAGAAGGCAGCGTTATTGAAGTTGAACTGATAGTTGAGATTGTTAAACATTGTTGTCATATTTTGATGTGTGATTATGATGTATACTTATTGTAAACGTATACATCATAATCACACATTACAATAATTTGTAATTAAAATATATACGAAAGCCGATGGTACATCTTTGGTGATCAACATCATTTGTGAGTTTATAACAATGTTACACAGTCAAATTTAATTTGGTTAAATCACACACCATTAAATATACAATGTTGTACAACATTTCAATTTCAGTTAAATATTTCAGTTTCAGTCCGCATGTTACCGTATTATTGTTACAGTAACAATATTACAGTAATAATGTTACAATATATGTCGAGTATATTTACAGCGGTTAGCTTAACTAATCGTCGCCGCTGCATACCTCTAATTTTCCTAAAAACAAATCCAGATATGAATTTCACAATATCATTACATTAACTTTTTGTCAAACATTAAGAACACATACATAAATCCGAAATCGAAGAATATGAACATGAGATTATAATCTGATTTAAAAATTCATATAATCGCAAGTTATGACATAAATCAATCCTAAATTAACAAAAGACAAATTAAAATTGCTGCTCAACTCCACCATGTCATAACCCTAACTTTTTCCAGAATTACTATGAACATTACAATCGGCATTAATCGCATGAATAATCAACAACAACAATATGAACACATACAATATCAGATTGAATATCAACATTTATTATATACAACAAAATAAATCTAAACAAAGATAAAAACTAAATTAATGTTGATTTTTACCTATTTCTTTGTGTGTAAGTAAGGAGAAAGATGATAAGAAGCAAGTTTGATTTTGATCTTCAATTGATTTTCACACATCTGTTTTGAATTTTTGGTATTTTTAGGGTTTTAGGATTTTTGAGCAATAAGTTTGTCGTATTAGAGAAAGAGACGGTAAAATTGTAGAGAGAGAAAAATGTATGATTATTGTGAAAGGATGGACGACTGACTTCCTCTTTTATTATGTTCACAATTTTTTTGGGCGACGTGGCTGAACGACAGCTCTTGGAGCTTGTTGATCCAATGGTCCTAATTGATAGGACCGTACTCACGCACCTAAGAAGCTAGACTCACCGGATGCTCACTATATATATATATATATATATCCGGTGAGTCCACATATCTTAGGTGAGTACGTCCCGCGAATCTCCATCATTAGATCTTACACAAATTAAGGGATGAGATTAATTCTTAATTGACATATAAAAACCCTTAATATTCAATAGTCGTACCACATAATTGAATGAAACTTTCCCTTTCTTGTCTCTCTCTCTAAAACCCTAATTTTTCCCCCAATTCTGGCATTTTCCAAATAAATTACCTGCGTTTTGCAGTTCATCCATGATTTTTGCAATTTATGATTCAATCAATCAAAGTTGTTCAATTAAACTATGATTTCGCACTCCGATCGCTTAACTTCAATCAATTTCCAGGTTAGTTCTACTTTCTTTCAGAACTCTTATTCAATTACAACAAACGATTTTTAATTTCGATTTTATTTAACTGATTTTCAACTTAGAATGACGATTTTATCAATTCAAGTAATTCACGATTCTATAAGGTTAGTCAATTCAAGCAATTTCAATTCATGATTCTATTAATTCATGATTCTATAAATTCAAGATTGAATCAGTTCAATAATTGAACAACTTAATCAATCTTCGATTTCATATCCTTCTATTTGTGTGACATAGTGCGCAATAATTTTCTCTTCTATTTCGCATTAATCAGTAGAGGTTTACAAATGAATTGCAATAACAAACTTATTTCATGCGTTCTTAGTTGTACGCTAATTGTCATTACTTTGCCTTTCATTTACTGGAATTTGTTATTTATTATCTTAATTTTGTTGTTGTTGTTGTTGTTGTCGTCGTCGTCGTGTTATAGTTGCATTATAATACCTTAACAGTAATATTCACCTTTACAGTATTGATGTTACTGTAAAATCACTCACTCGTTGCAGTAACAACACTACTCTATATTTGTTGTTTTGTTAATGTTATATCATGTTCTATTTCCACTACTGTTTCGTTTTTATGTTGAAGTAGATTCAATCTCTTATTGTGGCATTAACATTGTTATTGTATTATTTATATTATTCCTCCTCATTTGTTGTTTTTGTAGTATAATTTCTTCGTAATTCGTAGAATAATAGTATTACTGTAACATCATTACCTCATTGCAGTAAATTCTATTATGTTTTTCTTTTTAAAAATTTTCTTTTTATTGCTAAGATGGATACATATTCTTCTAATATCTTCAGGTAATTTCATGCATATTTCACGCATCTTCCTCTTTTGTGTTTAGCTAATGTCATTGTCTCTCTAGTTTTCTTGTACTAAATTTACGCAAGTATTGGTTTTAAAACTATCATACTGTTAACAAATTACTTTCATTTGTTGTATATATGTTTTCTCAGTAACAGTGTTACAGTATTAAGAATTCTACATTACAGTAACTCTACCGTAAGTGTTTTGAAAACTCTGCTTGATGATTACAAGGAGTAGTTTGTTGATTTCTCACTTAGTTTCAAGATAAATTATGCCCACTGATTGAATCGTTGACAAAGGAACAAGAGTTGAAGATATTGGTGGGATGCAATTCTTCCTTATACGTTTATATCTTGCCACTAACTAAATCAGCAGATGTAGCGGAAACAAATAGTATCAACCAAAGAACAATGTGCTAAAAGGGCCGAAAGCCAAGGAGACGGTGTGCCTACTGCAAACAAAAAAACAACCACGACAAGAGAACTGGCCTTATTCGTATTTCGGATTAGGCTGCTACAAATCTACTAAAATCCGGAAATAATGTGGAATTTTTTTGTATTGTCATATATAGTAAAAAAAAATGAAATTATTTTGTTTGTCATAGAGACTCGTTTTGTTTTATGTTCATTTTTCATGAACAAGACATTTCATTGATACAGTATCGATGTTACTGTAACAACATAGATTCATTAAAGTAACATTGTATGAACATTTCTATTCATTTTCTAAGTAACAGTTTTATAGCAATACACTTGCATCGTAATGCTTTATAACCACTCTGGTAAGGAAAGCCTTCTTCTTAGTTTTGAAATAACAATTTTACTGTAATATTTCTCACTATTTAAAGTAACACTGATACAACAAAAGCTCACAAGACAATAAAGTGTGTGGGAGGTTTTACGTAACATTTGAACCATTTTAAAGAAATAGTTATCATAGTCAATCCTCATTCTGCTAAACTACAATAACAATGTTACTTTAGCATCATTAACTCATTATAGTAACACGTAATTGCTAATTCGCATTATGTTGAATGTAGTAATTGTGTCTATGTAACATAGTATACTCTTTAATGTGAGTAGTTCAACTTTTAGTAGCACTTTCATTTATTTTAGTAAGTTACGTATTCAATCCTCATTTTGTTAAATTACAGTAACAATATTATTGTAACATTATTTCATTATAGAAACAAGTAATTGCTAATCCAATTTATGTTAACTACAGTAACAGTATCACTGTAACAGAGTTTTAATCTTTACTGTAACACTTATACATTGCTAAAAGTTCCATTTCAAGTTCATTACATCGTCAAAAAAAGTATTGTAGAATACAACTCAATTCAACATATTCAAACACTGCTAATATGTTACTTAATGCCAAATGGCCATATTTAAGACATCATAATTAGACATCAAATTCCTCAACCATGTTGTGTTCTTCACGTCTTTTTCCTCATAACTTTTAAATGAACATGCATCTCAATGTCAACTTTTTCTTCTTCTTCTTCTTCCTGGTACACCTTCGCCTTTAACTATTCTACCATTCTCAACATGATGTCAGACAGTAGTAAAGTTGCAACAATTTCTGCAAAAAATGGCGCCTAACTACCATAAGAATTTAAGGTGAAAATCAATATAAACATCACACTATGATATTACAACATCAAGTATATCATTTTACAACAATGCAGTACCAATGTTACTGTAACGAATGACAGAATTTATACGGTACCGGTGTTACAGTACCGAAGTTTAAACTGTGGATCATTAATTATTGATTGTTGATCTTGAACCGTCAAAATTTGGTGTAACAGTATCGACTGTCTTACATAAGGATTCTAATAAGGACCATTAGAATTTATTCATATCATTTAAGATGAAAAACAACATGTAAACCAGCTAATATGTTTTGAAATTATGAAAATCAAACTTTTAATTGTGCAAGTTCGGTTCAATGATTTATCCACACCAAAAACTAACAACATACATTCAAGAGAGAAATAACAGTAACATACAAAAACACAGTACCAGTGTTACAGTAATAAGTTTACAGTTTCAATTGTTAGTACGAGTCATAAAAATGGCATAACAGGAAAATTCATTTATAAAAATACACAACTTAAACAAGAATGAAGTACTATTAAAACATTTAATTGGACAATGTTGCAGCAAAATGTAAACTTAGAATATTAAATTCGTGATGCTACAACAATTTTGCAAGTTCAGTTTATGATTAATACCTATTACAATAACTACCTATTACCGTAACACAACTCCACTAATTACACAAATAGTGCTACAGTTCAATAAGAATAAGAAAAAAGCGAAAATCAATTACTCAGTTTCCTCATATTACTAAGCATAATTTTTTGGCGAACATGAAGAACATAGAAATCAATACCGCGCAAAACAAACAAGAACATCAATTGCCCAGTTTCTAGAAATCATTAAACCTAATTTTTTTAGCAAAATCAAAAACATGAACAAACACGGAAATCAATTATCATTTTCTTCAGATCATTCGAAATCGACAATAACAACATAGAATTATGTGATAACTTCAATTACATCAAAAAAACATTTTAAAAATAAATAAATAGCTAGTATCGATGTTACAGTAATGAATGACAGAACTTGTACGGTACCGGTGTTACAGTATCGATGTTTAAACTATGGATCGTTGATATTGTTTGTTGATCTTGAATTGTCAAAAACCGGTGTTATAGTAACATATGTTTATCATAATACTCACACTAGTTTACTTCAAATTTCCTTACCAGGAAATTTGTTTATAAAAATAAATTGCCAAATGGATGAATTTACAGTAAAATGAAATGTTACAGTATTAAATTCATGATGTAACAGCAAATTTTGCAAGTTCAGTTCATAAGACCTACTTATTACTGTAACACATGTACAATACCTATTACTGTAACAGAACTACACTAACCAGATGATTTTATGTTTTTGGCGAAAATAAAAACATGAAAAAGACATAAATCAATACCACACATAACAAAATTGAATTGTAATTACTCAGTTTCTACATATAATTAACCCTAATTTTTAGGCAAAAATAAGAACATGAAGAAAAACACAGATTTCAATAACAAGCAAAACAAAAACGAGCATTACTTTTCTAAATTTCTAAGTTTGAAAAAGCAAACATAAGATCAATTAACAGTTTATTTATATCATTCAACATCATATTTGAGGAACGGATGTTTTCTGGAATTTTATGAAGATCTTAAGTAGATTTTGTCCGTAAGAATATAAAAGGTTGAATAAGTTTTGAACATTCATGAATGATTTGATTGACGTTTGTTTTTCTTCCTACAATTATTGTTTGTCAGTTAGTAGAGAGAGGGAGAGAGATAAAGGGTAAGTTTTTAGAGAGAGAGAAATTTCTGATTATAATGAGAGATGGACGAACAACTACTGCTGCCTTTTATAATCATGGCTAATTGTTTTAGGCGACGTGGCTCAACGAGAGCTGTTGGATCTTTTGATCCAATGGTCTTAAATTATAGGACCGTACTCACCTAAGAAGCTAGACTCACCGGATGCTCACTCTATATATATATATATATATATATATATATATATATATATATATATATATTTATACAATGATGAATCAAATGTGAGATATTAAACAATAACAACATGAGCATGTGAGAAGTACTAAGGATTTAACGATGATAGACTCGAATCAAGGCAAGACACGCCTTGGTAATGATATAGGTACTAGATGGCTTGCATCTCACCACTAGTAACCATATAATCGAAGAGGCTAACTAGAGACGAGGAGAGACTCTATGAAATACGTCATCCAAACAATCCAAACATACTTTCAAATCATTTATAACCAACATATCATCATACTCATCAAGTATAGTCATCGAACATGTGAATCAAACATACTCTCACAGTAAATGAAATGTACAAAGCATCGGTACTATGCATGACAAAACGACTCTAGACTCTAATCCTCCTCGTATGACTACGATAATAATACGGTTCTAGCTAGTCTAAACATGGCCAGACTCTTGGGATAAGACATTTTTCAATTTGACATGTGGTTATACGTGCCGCATCAAAGACTCGGAAAACCGAACGGAAACCAAGTACCCCAAATCCGGCAGAACGACAACAGAAGAGGCAAAAAGAGAATCAGCATACCAAATCCGGCAATACGGCGGAAAGAAAAGGTTGTCAACAATAACTAGCACCCATACTCTGTCAGAACGGCCAACGGAGATGAGAAGTCAAGTAAACGTCAAGCAAGTACGCTCGGCACAATAACACCACCTCGCATGAATATAACATTTGATGGTCTGGTCGATCAACGTTAAGCGTTTGCCTCCCGACAACGATGCCATATTCACGCTATCATATGCACAAGCACACGTGAATGTACCCTCCTCGCTTCGACATCAACTCCGACAAGTATAAGGGTACAAACGGGGAATGAGATTTCAACTACATCCAAGAAACACGACCCAACCAACTAGTCAAGGTATTAACGATACATGTGAGTGAAACATCCAAATCCATCATTAAACATGTGAAAGAGACATAATATAGATGTTCCAATGATAAACATGAGTCAATACATAATAAGTAAGCATTAGACAGAGTTTAAGAAGTATAATCCATAAAAAACATAAATCTCATCCCAAAACAACATGTTTGGAGTCCATCTAAAACAAGTGTCAACTTTAAACGGTAATAACTGAAGTTGTATACATGCAAATTCAGAAATTCAAAATGGAAGTGATATAGCTTATCCTCTTACGACTCCAATGATATGTCACAATCCTAAACAAGCAAGAAACGAAGGAGATATTATCAATCTACAAAAATGGGTCAGTGAAGGAAATTTTAGAATTGTCCCGAGCGGGACAAGGTTTTCCCAAGCGGGACATGTCCTTCTCGAGCGGGACAAGTTTATCTCGAGCGGGACGAAGGTAAAATATGGGTCCGTCGACTTTCCTGAGAGGGACAAATTGGTCCCACGCGGGACGACTCCTTTCCTGAGTAGGGCAAGTGTTTCCCGTTAGGGCTGTTCATTCACGGTTCGGTGAACCGAACCGAACCGTTTCACGGTGAACCGCTCAAACGGTTCGGCTGAAAAGGGAACCGTAACCGAACCAGTTCATGACGGTTATTTCGGTTCGGTGAACCGGTACAACCGGTTCGGTTTATCGGTTAACCGAAACCGATTCTAAATATTTGTTTGGAGAAGGATTTTACCTGTTACTGGGTTTGCATTTGGGAGATGATTTCATATATTTGTACTAAACAACTTGCACATTAACGAAGACCAATACAAACACTCAAAACCCACATAAAAAAAGCACAAAATTAACTTACAAGAATATCAAATTAATAAACGAAGACTAATGAACAGATTGTGTACAAGGATTAACTAAATACAAGAGGACGATGTATAGACGGTGGCAGACACGATGATGACGACGATAGGAAAGTGACGCTGGAATGAAAGTGAATGGCAACGGTGGAAGGCAAGTGAATGGCGACGGTGGAAGGCAAGTGAAGGGCGACGGACCGACGGTGGCAGGTACGTGAAGGGCGGAAAGAAATGAACAGCAACATGAAGGCGTATGATGACGATGGAGAATTGGAGATGATAAGATGATAAGATGAGAATGAGAGATGAGTGAGAATGAGAGATGAGTGAGATTGAGAGGATGGAGGCGTGAGATTGAGAGGATAAGAGGAGAGTTAGGGTTTATTTTAAGTTTTGGGCCCAAAACTGATTCAGCCCAAAAGATATATAAACAATATTAGTAATTCGGTTCGGTTTCGGTTAACCGCGGTTACCAAAATTCGAACCGAAACCGAACCGTTTGTGAGGCGGTTAAACCGGTTCGGTTCACCGTTCTAATTTTGTTTTTCGGTTCGGTTAACCGAACCTAAAAAAAGAGCGGTTTTCGGTTTTTTCGGTTCGGTTTTTACGGTTCGGTTAATTATGAACACCCCTATTTCCCGTCATAATCACATCCAAAACCCACATGAATACTAACACAAGCATATGATTTACATGAAGGGGGGTAATCTAACAAGTCTTATTGACTTCAAGCTTATAATTTACACACAAGTGGGTAGATTAACAACATAATACCAACAATCAAGAAACCACCCAATGAACCACAAACCAATTATTCAACATCCAAACGTCATAGTTTCAAAACAAGAACAAACAAAGATCTTATCTTTAACATGTTAATCTACTCTATAACTGTGACAACCCTCGCGAATGTGGAAATATAAAACATACAAGCATGTGAAATAATATGCGGAAATACGGTATTTTAAAAACTTTTATACATGCAAGATAGATAATACGAGGAGTGTCAAAATATTACAAACTAAGTACGAAATACAACAAAGAGACGGGGTCTCTCAAAATGTTAGTAAAGAACAAGTGTTTAGCAAAACTAGCTAAAATCGTCTAGAGGTGAAACTTCCAAGGACAACGCCCGCTAGCTCACACCCGAACCCAAAATATCATAGCAAAAAGCCATCCATGCAAGCAACCTGTTCATCCATGAAAAACATGAATGCCACAGTCAGTGGGGAGTAACTCCGGGTTCTCCCAGCCATATCACATTAAACGTACATAGAAGGAAATACAAAAGTAGAGCATGCATACATATAGATATACATGTGAGAAACGATAAGAATAGATAGGCAATTCAATATATGATGATAAGAGCATAAGAGTTACAAGTCCGAATCCATCATGTGATACAAATACTCGGGGAAGACACTCTTAGGCAACCGAATACGCTCACTAGGGCTTGCATCTCACCGTTAGCGGTATAAGTTTGATAAGATTGAGACTCGACAAACAAACCATGCCAAGTCATGCGATGATCACAATAAATCCAACATATTATCATCCATTCACGAACCAATACATTGACAATGCCCAATCATGCAATGACCATGAATAATATCATGAAATCACGCATTCAAGAACGACGACACAAAACGACATCTCTCACGGTAAATGAAACGCACTAGCACCGTGTACATGGCAAGTATGATTAACAGGCATCCACGGGATAAACATTTCCCTGAACTCATACACGATGCTACATTTCGTATATGTAGACTAATTTCCTCCTAGTAGGAACGATAATTAAACGGCTCCTAATCTAAACCTGGCCAGATTCTCGGAATCACATTTTCCGATTCGACATGCGATAAAGCGTTTCGCATCCAAGACTCGGGCTTATAATATATATATGCCGAGTACCC
>JAIUZE010017428.1:0-23947 GCA_022085475.1 Heliosperma pusillum | reverse complement strand
CAATAACAACAAAATTCCCAACAACCTCAAAATCTCCTACAACCTCCACCTCCATGTGAACAATCCAACTCTTCGATTGAGCAATTGCTAAGGAATATGGAAAATAAGACAATACAACGTGAAGCAAATGCGGAGCAACAATTCAAACTCTTGAGATCAGACATTTCAAACGTCCAAGCCCAACAAAGAAACTTTGATTCTTATTTGGCTAACCAAGGGCCTATCAACCTTAAAAAAGGAGAGAAAATTCTCCCAATGCAAGGCTCTCACCTTAAGGATGGACCACCACACCACCAACAAGAACATGTGGTTGCCTTGAGGAGTGGGAAAGAGTTAGAAGATCCATACAAAGATTATGAGCATGATCCAAAGAGGAAAAGAGATGTGATGAAAGGAGGAGTTGAGAGTCCACCTCATTCACCCTCGATTAGAGGTGAGACTTCTAAGAAAGGGAAGGTTGATGAGCAAGTTATGGATGATGAGAAATTTGTGTTGGAGGAAGTGATTCTTGAAGAAGTGGAAAACAAAGAGAAAGAAAAAGAACCCAAGAGAAGTGATGACTCTAAACAAGCCCCTCCTCCCAACAAAACCTACATCCCACCAATGCCATTTCCCCATAAAGAAAGAGCCAAGACCAAGGAGAAGAAATTTTCCAAGTTCTTAGAGATATTGAAGAAGCTATATGTTTTATTACCTTTCACCGAGGTAGTGACACAAATGCCCCTTTACACAAAGTTTCTCAAGGATGTTCTCACCAAAAAGAGGGGTATTGGAAGTGATGGTATAGTAGCCTTAACCGAGGAATGTAGTGCGGTGTTGCTTAACCATATGCCAAAGAAGTTACAAGATCCGGGTAGCTTTTCAATTCCATACATGGTTGGCAATGTGAACATTGAAAGAGCATTGTGTGACTTGGGTGCAAGTGTTAGCATCTTGCCACTTCCTATTGCTAAGAAAATTGGCTTACAAGACATGATTCCTACCTCCATGACATTGCAACTTGCCAATCGATCGGTCCAATATCCTAGGGGTGTAATAGAGGATGTACCGGTAAAGGTAGGGAATTTCTACATACCGGCGGACTTTGTGGTATTAGATATTCCGGAGGATCAATAAAGTCCAATAATCCTTGGAAGACCTTTCATGGCAACCGGGGGAGTCATGATCGATGTGAAGAACGGACAACTCTCTTTCAATGTTGGAGCCAATGTAATTGAGTTTTCCTTGACGGGTATCTTGTCCAAGCCAATGTTTGAAAGTGCTTATTCGGTGGATATTCTAGAAGATGTTATCCAAGATGCTAATGATCTATGCTCGGGGGAAATTGTTGAGGAGGATTATGAAGCTCTACCACCACTCCTTGATGAAGATGAGGGTAAGAACCCTTCAAAGGTAGACCTTAAACCCTTACCCCCTACCTTTAATATGCTTATCTTGATGAGGAAAAGGCACTTCCGGTGATTGTCAATTCTAACCTAGACCTTGAGCAAAAAGAAAAACTTTTAAATGTCCTTAAAATCAACAAGAAGGCACTTGGGTATAGCATTGACGACCTTGTGGGTATCGATCCTAGAGTGTGTATGCATCGCATTGCACTAGAGGATGGATACGCACCTTGTGCCCAACCTCAAAGGAGATTGAATGATAAATTAAGGGAAGTTGTGAGAAAGGAAATTGATAAATTGCTTGAGGCCGGAATCATATACTTCATCTCGGGAAGCGAATGGGTGACCCCGGTTCAAATCGTCCCTAAAAAGGGCGGTATAACCGTGGTAGAGAATAAGGGTGGTGAACTCATCTCCACCCGACCGGTCACGGGATGGAGAATGTGTATTGATTACCGAAAGCTTAATTCCGCCTCAATCAAAGATCATTTTCCTTTGCCTTTCATTGATCAAATGCTCAAGAGGTTGGCAAATCATGAGTATTTTTGCTTTCTTGACGGTTACTCCGGGTTTTGCCAAATTCTCATTCACCCGAATGACCAAGCAAAAACTACTTTCACATGTCCTTATGGTGTCTTTGCATATTGGAGAATGCCATTTGGACTTTGCAATGCTCCCGGGACATTTCAAAGAGCTATGATGTCTATCTTTTCTAAGTACATTGAGAAGTCTATGGAGGTATTTATGGATGATTTTAGTGTCCATGGCACCTCGTTTGATGATTGTTTAAAGAACCTCTCTCAAGTACTCCAAACTTGCATCCAATTTAACCTTGTGTTGAACTGGGAAAAATGCCATTTTATGGTACAAGAGGGAGTTGTTCTTGGTCATGTCATTTCTAAAAAAGGGATCCAAGTGGACAAGGCAAAAATTGAGGTGATTGAGAAATTTCCTCCACCCACAAATGTCAAGGGTGTGAGGAGTTTCTTAGGTCATGCGGGTTTTTATACGCGTTTTATAAAAGATTTTGCAAAAATTGCTAAACCCCTCACCTCACTTCTTGTCAAAGACACTCCCTGTATATTTGATGATTCTTGCCATGAGAGTTTTTGTAGGTTGAAGCAAGCTTTGGTATCGGCTCCAATCGTGCAACCTCCCAATTGGGACCTCCCTTTTGAGGTTATGTGCGATGCTAGCGACTTTGCCTTGGGCGCGGTTTTAGGCCAAAGGCACGAGAAGAAGCGTCATGTTATAGCCTATGTGAGCAAGACCTTGGACAATGCTCAATGCAATTACACCACCACGGAGAAAAAGATGTTGGCGGTGGTGTATGCATTTGAGAAATTCCGGCCTTATCTTCTTTGCTCTAAGGTGATTGTTTTCACCGACCACACCGCCATCAAGCACCTTATGGTGAAAAAGGAGGCCAAACCAAGATTGATTCGTTGGGTGTTACTTCTACAAGAATTTGATATGGTGATCAAGGATAAAGCGGTTACCGAAAATGTTGTTGCGGACCACCTATCAAGATTAACCCAAGAGGATAGAGAAGATGTAGAGGATGGGGTTTCTATTAATGAGTGGTTGCCCGATGAGACTTTATTGGCAATGCTCACTACCAACCCTTGGTATGCGGACATCGCAAATTTCTTATGCTCTAATTTCATTCCGGGGGATTTCAATCACCAAGCTAGGACGAAACCTAGGGATGAGTCCAAGAGGTATGTGTGGGAGGACCCTTTTCTTTATAGAAGATGCAATTATGGGATTTACTGAAGATGTGTCACACATGAGGAAGGACGAGCTATCTTACAAGCTTGTCATTCTACCACTTATGGAGGCCACCTATCTACCTCAAGAACTCAAGCTCGGGTACTTCATTGTGGGTTTTATTGTCCATATCTATTCAAGGATTATTATGCCTTTGTTCACTCTTATGACTCTTGTCAAAGGAGAGGCAACATTGGAAGAAGAGATGAGATGCCCTTGAATAGCATCTTGGAAGTTGAATTGTTTGATGTTTGGGGAGTGGATTTTATGGGACCGTTTCCTACCTCCTTTGCCAACCACTACATCTTGGTTGCGGTAGATTACGTGTCCAAGTGGATAGAAGCTATTGCCGCTCCCACCAATGACTCAAAAGTGGTGACCAAGCTATTCAAAGATTACATTTTCCCAAAGTTCGGTGTCCCAAGAGCGGTGATTAGTGATGGAGGTTCTCATTTCATTAACCGCACCATTTATGCTCTACTAAAGAAATATGGAGTTAGACACAAGGTTGCACTTGCCTATCACCATGAAACAAATGGGCAAGTGGAGGTGTCCAACCGACAAATCAAAGCAATTCTAGAGAGTGTAGTGACAAAGTCTAGGAAAGAATGGAGCACGAAGCTCAATGACGTGCTATGGGCATTGAGGACCGTCTACAAGACCCCCCTAGGCACCACGCCCTACCAGTTGGTCTTTGGGAAATTATGTTACTTACCCTTGGAGTTGGAGCATAGAGCTAGGTGGGCTTTGAAGGAGCTTAATTACAACATAGACCTCACGGGTAATAAACAATTCTTGCAAGTGAATGAGCTTGATGAGCTTCGAATGGATGCCTATGAGAATGCAAAACTTTACAAGGAACGAACCAGGCAATGGCACGATTCAAAGATCGTGAGGAAGGAAATCAATGTTGGAGACAAGGTCCTATTGTTCAACTCTAGATTCCAATTGTTTCCGGGAAAGTTGAGGTCTCATTGGTCGGGACCCTTTGAAGTGGTAACTGTCTACCCATATGGCTCATATGAATTGAAGAACAAAGCGGGTGAATGCTTTAAGGTCAATGGCCAACGGGTCAAATACTACTATGAAGGGCTACCGATTGAGGAAAAGAATGAAATGGATGTTTAAGACCCTCCTCTCTTGGGGGATGAGTAGTTCTTAAACCCAAAACTCGGGTTTGGTGGAGTCCCCAAACAACCACCACCTTTTTTTTGTAAATATTGCATGCCTTTTAGATTAGCACTCAGTTACTTTTGGATTAATGTTTCAATTTGTGGAATTATGGATTCGGTGATGGGATCGCATTGTTTTATTGGAAGTTTGTGTTGTGAGAAGAGTGGGGCCCTCCTTTACTTAGCCTTCGTCCCGACTAGGTGAGTCGGTTTGAAAGCAGAAAAATCGAATCTCGGGGCTAAGTAAGGAAGTCGGAAGCCGATCTATAGGAGAAATGTCGAAAACAAGGGGAATTCTTGAAAACACGAAGGAATGGGTCTCAGCCGGGCGACCGGCGGCCGGTCGACACAATTGGCTGGGACCCCCTGCTTATTTTTTGTTGTTTATATGAGATGAAAGGTGAAGGGGGGGGTGCGAGCCAGTAGACCGGCAGCCGGCCCTTATGAAGAAAAGTTGAAAAAAGTGGTGAGGAGAGAAGTCCCAGCCGGTCGGCCGGCTAGGACTCACATATCAAGGTTTAAATTGAATTTTTGGAGAGGAGAGAATTCCCAGCCGGTTGGCCGGCTGGAAACAGCAGTGATGAAGAAAACATTGGGAAAAATGTGAGGAAGGAAGTCGGAGCCGGTCTGACCGGCCGGCTGAGAGCACCTGGCGTGAAAACTAAAAAACGCAAAAAAAAAAAAAAAAAACAATTTATTAAGTGTGAGCCGGGTACCCGGCAGCCGGTTGGCCAGACCGGCTGGGACCCCCTGAAGCCGAAATAAACACACTACAATCCCTTCTTTTCCTCCTATTCTAATTCATTTTCTCAATTTTCAACTTCTCCCTCTAAAATTTTCTCACACTAAATCCTCCAAAACTCACCAAACTCCTTTCTCACCTTCAATACCCACCTTAGTCTAAACCCTTAGCATTATTAACCATGTCAGCGGCACGAAAGAGAGCGAGGAGTGGGGAGATAGCGAATGCCCAAGCGGAATTGATGGCGAGAGCGGCCAGCGACGCGGGTCCCGACCCCGACTTTCCAGGGCTTGAATTTGCCTCCGTACCTCAAAAAGCTAAATTCGTTTTGTTCAAAAAACGCCCCCTCCACAACACTCGTTTTATTCATTGCGCCTCTATGCGATCTTTAGGGTTAGATAAGATTACTTTCGATTTATTTATAGGGGTGGGTATGAAGCGGATGTACGAGATCCATGAAAAGACCTCCCCCGCCTCACTTGGGAGCTTTTGAGCTCCCTAAATGTTGTCAAAAACCGAAACTCTAAGGTAGAATCTTTGCAATTCCGTCTTCTCAACCGGGATTATAACCTCTTCTTGGAGGAATTTGCTAGACACTTTGATCTTGACCCGGCCCCCTCCCATAAACCACCAGAGGACTATGACTTGGGAGGGTTTAGAAAGCCATATAGGGAATAGATGAGGCGAAGGGGGTGAAGAGATCGGCCAACGCGGTTCACAATGTCGTCATCCGCATTTGGCATCGGTTTATGGGTTTCACTGTTTTTGGGCGGGATGAGCCACATAATTTTTAAACTCCGGTCCTTGAAATTCTAGGGTCCTACCTCTTCACCTGACCCCATGCTTTCAAAGCTTGCATAGCTCACCATTTTGCCTTACACATATCCCGTCTTAGCAACTCGCAGGCGGGTACCTCGGCGATAGTGGTGGGTGGCATCATAACCCACCTTGCCAAATGCCTCACCCGGACTTTGCCCGTCATTAATTTTCTCACGGGGGACACTTACTTGAACTTGGACTACATTCAACATTCATTAAAATGGATCAAGAAAAACCCCTTGGATGATTAAAACTATTGGCAAGTCAAGGTGAGCGGGGTAGAGAGAAATTTGGTGCCGTTTCCCAATGCACCAAAGATGAAGATCGTGGGGGATTCTCCTCACTACCTTCTCGAAATTGAGGCGGAACCGGAACAAGAGCCTGGCACAACCGAAGGCCCCCGAGTTTTCGGCCATGATCGACAACGGCCCACTACCTCCTCCTTGCAATACAATTAACCACCACCCTTCTTCCAAACCGGTACTCCTTTTGGGGCCTTTCAACAAGGCCAAGGCTCTACTAGCCAACCTCCGCAACAATTTCCACTTCCCGACTCACTTGTTGAGTTTATAGCGAACGTGAACTTGGGCCTTCAAGCAGCTGTCGAGGATAGGCAAGAGCTTCACCGAAAGATTGATCGGGTCTACTACGACCAATCGGTGGCTCAATTCCCCGTATACGATGATTTTATGAGACGGGGATATAACCACCCATCCGGCCTTCACCCTCACTTCTACCTTCCTCCTGATGGAGGTTATGTGACCCCCGACGGATCCGTAGTCTACGGTGACATTCGTGTCACCCAAGATTATTGGAGTGATATTATCTTCCCGCCCCCACCCACGCACGAGGAGGGCCATGATTCCCATTGGTACGGGGCTCCTCCACACACCTCGGGGGAGGTGTTCATCACGACAGATGGAGCGGTGGTGGGTGAAGACCCGACTTTGAGTGGTGCCTTCTTGGGCGAACCCTCCATGCCTTTGAGCACGGGTGACGAAGAGGGAGGGAACACCGAGTCCGGTGGAAAGTCCGAGTGAAGAGGGTTGGTGATGCTCCCATTTCAAAATCCAAAATGACAAGTATGATCCCTAAATCCAAATCTTTTCATGCATTTTACATTCCCGCATGCATTTAGTTACTTGTAATTTATTTTCGATTAGGACATCTAGTTGCATTCATTTAGGTTGCATTAGAATTTAATTATGTAATATATCGTCACATATAGGATTTGCATCCATGTAGGGTAGTTCGCATGCCTTTCTTATTTTTGAAAAAAAATAAACCAAAAATATGTTATTTATTTTTCAAAAAAATCCTCAAAAAGAACATAAACACACTCATTTGATTTTCTCATTCTCCTCCTAGCACTTGGACATTGGGGACAATGTCCGGTTTAAGTGTGGGGAGGGAAATATCCATTTTTGTACATATTTGTAAATTTTTGTATATGCGCGATGAAAATTTCAAAGAAAATTTCAAAAAAATTGAAAAATCGTCAAATAAAACCAAAAATATGTGATGTAGGCACACATGGAGCATTTGAAACAATAGGAGAATAGAAGACCGCTTGGTATAATCTTTCCAACTATTTTCTCCTTTTTCCGCTCTTTTCGCTTATTTTGATTAATATGGAGGACGACGGGAAATTGTTGATGAGGATGTTCCTTTTGGAACTTGTTGTGTGTTGCTTATGTGCTGCTAGTTTAGACAGTGTTGCATATCAATTTGATTATTATTAGGAATTAGAATTGCATTCCGTCACATGTGAATAATTGTTTGTCGTTTTAATTTTTCCTTGCATTGAGTTTGTAGATATTTTGAACAAAATGTGGTCTAGGAAGGGAACATGATATCCCAATGATGAAATTGTCTTAATCGAGTCTTCCCCCTTCTAGTGGCTTGCACCTCTTTGACCTCCTTGTTAGACACCCGGGGATTAAAGTTAACCTAAAGGACACGGACCGCCTTGTGAGACCGAATAGACCGTAGGCTAGACCTGGGCTTCGACAAAGCTACTTACATGTGAGACCTAGAGCCTCCTTTAGACCGGTGCATTCATACCCGGTCTTCATAGGTTGTGAGTAGGCTCCTTGCGTGGCATGTCACATCTTCACGCACAAGTGTGTCGTTCTTTCCTTAGGTCGCGAGATGTATTCCTTTTTGTGTGCATAATTTGAAACAATTCGTTACTTATAATTAATTTTTTTTTAGCCTCACATTGCCATATAAGCCTACTTTCAACCCTTTAGATTAGGACCAACTTTTGCATCCCCTTTGAGCCTTAGCCTTTCATTTGGCATTACTACAAATACCAACTCCATCCCATAAACAACCTTCCTTGATCAAGAAAGTTGTCACTTTGTTTTTGGTGTTTTGAAAAGGGAAATTTGTGTCCTATTTAGTGAACTCAAGCTAAGTTCATTTGAGTTGAAATAATTGGTTTATATTTGGTTTTGATTTTGAATGAAGAGGTTCTATAAAAGCAAAAACAAAATACAAAAGAAAAAAAAGAAAATGCAAAACAACAAAATCACTTCATATTTATTTATTTCATGTTTTGTATGAGAAAAAGTCAAGCAACACTCCTTATCCATCTTTAAGCGAGTAGAAAAAGACGTTGCAAAATAAATGGGGATTTGATGTTTTTCCAAGTGAATCGGACTTTCAAGTTTGATATTCTCATTTGTTGTAATAAATTGGGAGAAATGGAATTTTGGACGATTTCTTGATTTGTAACTCCACATCTCCATAACGGTGGTTGCACCAACTCCGTTTCGACCCACTACCTATCCCCGGTACAACCCTTGTTTCACTTTATGTGCATTACCATCTTTACATCTCATATGCGACCATATAGGAGAGGACTACACATTAGATTGCGGGCATGTCTCACAAGTCGAGTAGTTGAGTGGTTTTGGTTACTTTTTGTCACAAAAATCACCCGTTCTTTAAATGAGTGACGAGTGAAAACCGTGAGGAAGTCGGTAGTCTAAATTCTCTTAGTCATGGGTAACATTTGGTTGAATCTCGAGTCGTGTTGTCTTGGCTTTATACGGTTGACTTTGCCTCTCTTTTGCCCGCCTTTGAATTCGTATTATTGGCATTTGGGGGTCATACTCGGGTTGCTTGAGCCATGATTAGGGGGTTAACACCTCGTTGAGACTCTGAGACGGTATCTCCCGAACTAGACCTTTGGTTTTTGAAACGAAACTCAACCGCTTAGATGAAGAAAGTGGTTGTTCTTTTGGTTGATGCATCTTTTATGTCGTTTACGTGCTTAATCTTGGATGCATCTAAATTTTTCCGCAAGCCCCCACTTGCCTTACAAGGAAGTACATACCTCATTGTATATCGTTGTGAGTTGAAGGGATGGAGAAGGCCCGTTAATTGCCTCTCATTGGATTTTAGTAGTTTAGTTTAGCTTAATTAAATAAGGGTCTCGTTTTTGCTCACTTAATTACTCGAGGACGAGTAATGTTTAAGTGTGGAGAGGTTTGATATAGAATATATTTAGAAGCAAGAAACCGTCTCTATGCAAATAAGGAAAGGAAGAAATAAAAGAGGAAGAAGAAGAAAGAAATGAAGGAAGGAAGAAAGAGGAAATATGGGTCTCAGCCGGTCCAAGCTACCGGCAGACGGCCGGCCGGCTGAGCACCCCACAGATCCCCAACGAAGAAAGAAATGAAGAAGGAGGAGCAGAGAGTCCCAGCCGGTCCAGGCCACCGGCGGCCGGCCTACCGGCTGGGCACTCCACAACCTCAAAACAAAACTCAAAAAATTTGAAGAAAAGCAGGGGCTCTCAACCTGTCCAAGCCACCGGCAGCCGGCTGGACCGGCTGGGACCTCTTTCACACGAAGAAAACTCAAATTTGAATTCAGAGAGTCCCAGCCGGTCCAAGACACCGGCGGCCGGCCTGCCGGCTGGGACTCCCAGTCCGCATTTCCAAACCCTCTTCTTATTTTGAACCCTTAACCCACCAACCTATATATACCCCTCTCTTAATTCATTTTGGACACACAACCCTAGACACAAAAACCCTAGATTTAGCTTTCAATATTCCTAGTCATTACTCTAATCCTTTGATAATTAGCACTAATTACTCTACTTTCCTACTTAGTTATCTTTAGATCTAGTTTTTCCTCTAGCTATTGTTGAAGACTTGGGTTGTAATTTGATATTATAGAAGACTTTCCTTCTATTTATTCATCAAAGATTGCAACTTTTATCAAAGTTTGGTACAATTCTTCTCCTAATCACTTCTATTAGTTATTTTATTATATTTTCTTACTCATTTTATTAGTCATCATCTTGAATATGTTTTATTTTGTCTTTATCATGTTAAATTCTTTATCTTTAGTATCTAGTCTTAGTAGTATGTGTGAGTAGTGTCCTTCTAGGGTAGAAGGGGGATCTTTTATAGGTTCTTGGGGGTTAGAATGTGGTTTTGATTGTAAAAATCTAGTCTTTTGGTAATTCCTATTTTTTGTGCACACCATGTGTTTGTAGAAATGCTAGAATGAGTAATTCATGCTTTCTTTCATCTTGTTGGCTTGTTTCTAGCTTAAGCGAGAGCTTGACTTGTTTGTTGCTTGTGTGTGCCTATAGGAGTCTTGGGGGAGGTAGGGCGAGAATCTGACCAAACCTAGGAAAGGAATCGTCTTTCACCGAGAGGTGGAGACCTACCATTACTTACCCTTAGACCGACTTTACCTTCTACCATATTCAACCCCAACCTCATTAGCGAACCCATTTGCCTTAGTTTTCTTAATTCTTGTCTTAAATCTCATATTTGCTCATTTGTTAGACTTAGTTAGTTTTAATCACCTCCAACTTGCTTCTAGCTAGAATTGAACTAGAGTTGGACCAACTTACCTTAGAGCCTTAATCACCGTCCTTGTGGTTCGACCTCGACTACCCTACTACATTAGTTGAGTTATTTGTTTGACCGGGGGAAGGCGACTATCCTCACGTCAACGGCGTAGTCACTAGCATCACACATAAGCTTAAATGGAAGAGACCAATTTGGAGCTTGTATGATTGGGGCCGACATCAACTTCTCTTTTAGCTTGTCAAATGCCTCCTTACACGCTAAGTCAAACTTGAATTCGACCTCCTTTTGCAATAATTTGCACAATGGTGAAGCTACCTTGGAAAAGTCCTTGATAAACCGCCTATAAAAACCTGTATGACCAAAGAAAGAGCGAACTTCTTTGCTTATTTTAGTCACATGCATTAGGGTGGAGTGTTGTAGTATAAGTGATGATTATATTCTACTTGTTATGTCACTTTCACTTGGTGACTTAAGAGTGAAAACAAGAACAACAATCATCACCATGTAACTACAATCTAACCGGCCATTATGGCCTAGTTTGGTCCATTTTGATTTTTGATATTTGTCTCACAAATACTTATTGATCATATGGTTAATTATCTTGTATAATTAAGTGTTAATTTGATCATATAACAATTATATGACTCAAGTAAATAAATAATATGTACTTAACATTTTAAGTAATATTTCACCATTATATCAATATATAATGGGTCCCACAATGCTAGGTTAATTTATTTTACAACTCCTTGTAAATATAATTAACTAATTACCTCTATCTCAAAACCTCAACTAATTTAGTAATTTAACGCTTAATTACTAAGGTAAATCTTATTTAATCGTATTAAAATAAGATATAAATTTATTAGTCAATTATCGCATAATTGAAAAATAAGTTTAATCGAATTTGAGTTCTTAACTCAATTTCTAACAATTAACTCTCGTATATATCGAATATATGTAATGTACTAATTAACTGTATCGTATACAAATAATTAGTTACTATTTGGATTTCATCCTTTAGGTGTGACCGAAAGGGATCAGTTCCTTAATAAGATTTATTATGTGGCGCACTATTGTGGAGGACACCTACTCCAACACGCATTGCTTGACTCACACCCGACCCACCTTGGTCACGGGTAGAGCTCGAACCCACTGCCACGGCTTGAACAACCGTGTCCAATACCGCCTCAATTTTCTTGTCCTGCGCGTCCAAGCGCTCCATGATATTACCTATGAACATATCCAATTTTGACTCAATCCCGGAAAAATCAGCCCTACCCGGCTGTAACCCGACCGACCCTCCTTTTGTTAAAAACAACAACTCCGGTCCATTAGCATCTAGCTTCATAAACTTCAAGAACGTATCACACATTTCATCTTTTACGGCGACCCCATAATTGTTCATATTAACAACTCCTTTCGACTCTAAGAGCCGTGATACCGACATTCCGTAGGGTAGATCAAGAGTAGAATAGATTTTGTCCTCGGTCACCGAAAAAGCGGTTTGTGAGATACGAGAAAAGACAAGAGAAGGTAAATTAACCCGGTTTCCCTCCAACAAATGCTTCACGACCAACATCTCATAGCATGCAATTTTGTCCCGTCCTCCCCGACGCGGAATCACGGTATTCCATAAAAAGTTTAACAAAAATTTCAATTTTGGTGACACACTACTCGCCAACACACAACTCGACAACGACGCCCCAACATCAAAATATTTCTTAACCTCCAACATAGTCATGTCCGTCAGTTCCTCCCATGACGTACTCGGATTGATTTTGATACCATCATCAGGAACCGAAAACAGAGTACAAAAGTCCCTCACGGAAATCGAAACTGAACGGCCATTTATGACGGCATTCAACACCCCATCGTTTAATGAAACAGAAGCGAAAAACTGTATTACCTTAATCGGATAGACTGGACCCGAAAACTGTGCCACGGTTTCCCATTCTTGGAAATTCAGAAAATCGGTAAAGAATCCTAAAGCCCAATATTTGTCACACCAAGCTTTCGAGTAATAACGACCACCGTGTATTCCATACTGAGCAACTCGGTTTACAAGCTTTCTTTCGTCTTTCGTGAGACGGAGTTTATCATGCCCGGAAGATGTTTCTTGAGGCGAAAAATCACGTAATGTAACCCGTGTTGGTGCCTCGGGAACCGTGTTAGCAACTTTGGTTGTAGCTTCGTCTTGGAGTCTACCTTTGCCCTTATTTAGCCGTCTTCTTTTTGTACCCTCAAGACCCGCACCGGACTCGGTTTGGTTTAGGTTGGGTGATGTTTGTGTGGGAGTAGAAGAGATATTTTTGGGCATTCTAGGCTTGGGAGTTTTTGGGTTTGGATTTTTGGAGATTTTTAATCTAGTGGAAGCCATTGATGAAGGTTGAAGGTTTTGGTAAATTTTCTTTGTTTGTGTGTGGGAGCCGTGAGGAAGGAGAAGGAGAGTAAAAAATTGGCTGAGTATTGATGTGGTGAAAGTGAAAGGTAATTATGATGTGTAAGAGGTTAAAGTTGCTTTTGTACTTGGGCACATGGGTGTGCCGGCCCCAAGTCCTTATTTCCCTTTTTTTTTTTTTTTTTTAATTTGAATTTTGGTAATAAAAGGAGTCTTGGGTGGTTAATTGTTGGGATATGGTAAGGATAGAATTTGGTAAATAAAAAGATATGGTAAGGTGATTTTATTTGAGAATTTCGGCTAGCATAGGATACATGGGTAGAATTTGGCTCAATTTTAGAAAGTGAATATGATAGGTATTTGGCAAATATGTGGTTCATAATTTAATTCCCATAAAACACTTAATATGCAAGATACTCACGTAAAATATATTATATTAAACACAAATATACTAGCAATGAAATATGCGGACACAGTCATACAATCTCGTCTTATTCTAGCCAGTCACGCAGGTTTACAAAATAAATAAGATGAATTTAATTGCTACCGATTAAACCAATTTCCAACCGCAAAATCTCAAAACGTCTTCTCGCTAACGCCTTTGTTAAAATGTCAGCCCATTGATTGTCAGTACTACAAAATTCGAGTTTAATGTTGCCCTTTTCTACATGGTCACGCAAAAAATGATGTCTAATGTCTATATGCTTAGTACGAGAATGCTGAGCTGGGTTCTTAGAAATAATAATAGCACTCGTATTATCACAGAAAACAGGCATAAAACCAACATTAACACCATAATCACATAGTTGTTGCTTTAACCAAAGTAGTTGAGAACATACCAGTCCTGCAGCGATATATTCGGCTTCTGCAGTAGACAACGCAACCGAATTTTGCTTCTTTGAGCCCCAAGTAATTATGCAAGGTCCAACAAAAGTAGCAAATCCAGAGGTACTTTTTCTATCTAAAGAACATCCCGCATAGTCTGCGTCTGAATATCCTACTAGATCGAAATTGCACTCAAGTGGATACCATAAATATAAGTTAGATGTACCAATTAAATATCTCAAGATACGTTTAACTGCAATCATATGTGATTCTTTAGGACATGATTGAAATCTAGCACAGACACATACGCTGAACATAATGTCAGGTCTACTTGCAGTCAAATATAATAAAGAACCAATCATACCTCGATATGTAGTCTCATCTACGGACTTACCATTTTCGTCTAAGGTCAACTTTTTGTCAGTTACCATAGGCGTGTCCATTAAATGAGCGTTTTCCATACCAAATTTTTTGATTAGCTCCTTGACATATTTTTGTTGGTGAATCTTTATCCCTTCTTTGGTTTGTTGAATTTGCAATCCTAGGAAGAATTTCAATTCTCCCATCATGCTCATTTCAAATTCTGAGGTCATTAGATCTGAAAAATACTTGCACAATTTATTGTTAGTAGAACCAAAAATAATATCGTCTACATAAATTTGGGCAACAAGTAAATCAGAACCCTCGGATTTTAGAAATAGGGTTTTGTCGACAGATCCTCTTTTAAAATTGTTTTGTAATAAAAATTTTGACAATCTGTCGTACCAAGCCCTAGGCGCTTGTTTCAAACCATATAAAGCTTTGTCGAGTTTAAAAACGTGGTTTTGAAACTTGCTATTCAAAAATCCAGGAGGGTGTTCAACAAAAACCTCTTCTTCCAAATAACCGTTAAGAAATGCAGTCTTAACGTCCATTTGGAATAATTTCATTCCTTTATGAGCTGCGAAGGCGATGAGCAATCGAATAGCTTCAAGTCTTGCTACTGGAGCGAATGTCTCGTCATAATCAATCCCTTCTTGTTGATTATAACCTTGAACGACCAATCGAGCCTTGTTACGAACTATAACTCCTGAATCATCCAATTTATTTCTGAATACCCATCGAGTACCAATCACAGTTCGATTAGGAGGTCGTGGCACAAGGTGCCATACTTTATTACGTTCAAACTGTTGAAGCTCCTCTTGCATAGCCACAATCCAGTCGGATTCTGCAAGAGCTTCCTTTGATGTTGGTAGGCTCTATGGTAGACAGAAAAGAATAGAATGAACAAAAGTTATTTAATGTTCGCCTCGTTTGAACTCCCTTATTCAAACTTCCTAGGATACTATCCATAGGATGAGAACTCTTATATTTCCATTTCTTAGAGTTCCTAGGCTCATCATCATCTGATGAACTATCATTTTCCTCAAATGATTCAGAATCAAGATTGGTTCCCCCTGAGTTGGACTCTGGGGTTATAGCTGAAGTTGGTACAACTTCAGTTACACCATCTTGGTTCTGGTTCAAAGTTATAGCATCATCAGCTAGAACTTCAGTTTCCTTTTCCTTGTTTTGAGAAGAGACATTCGTATCATCAACAATTGTCTCAGTTCTCTGTTCAAGGTCATTTGCGGATTTATCAAGTTCATCATTGATTCCTTCAATAACTTCTTCATTGTTATCTGGCTCGTCTTCCCTTGAAAGGCGAAAGTCTGGATCATTCATGTCTTCTTCTTCATTCTGTTCAACTTGTTCAGGCACATTATCTTCATCAAATACAACATGAACACTTTCTTCTATGCACAACGTTCTTTTGTTAAAAACTTTGAAAGCTTTACTATGATTAGAATAACCAACAAACATAGCTTCGTCACATCGTGGATCAAATTTGCTCAAATTACTTTTTCCATTATTATGGACAAAACATTTACTACCGAAGCAACGAAGGTGAGCTATATTGGGTTTTCTCCCTCTTAAAAGTTCATAGGGAGTCTTTTTGAGAATAGGTCTAATCATAGCTCTATTGTGCACATAGCATGCAGTACTAATGGCTTCTGCCCAAAAGCTCTTAGGAAGGCCACTACACAAAAGCATAGTGCGGGCCATGTCCTCTAATGTTCTATTCATACGTTCCACGACACCATTTTGTTGTGGGGTTCGTGGTGCAGAAAAGTTATGTCCTACACCATTCTCCCTACAATATTCTATAAAAGCTTGATTATCAAATTCGGTGCCATGATCCGTACGAATGGAAACTAACTTTTTATCATACTTGTTTTGGGCGAGCTTCATTAGTACTACAAACTCATCGAAAGTTTCATCTTTAGTAAATAGAAAGATAGGCCATACATACCTGGAGTAGTCGTCGACTAGGACGAATACGTACCTTGATCCACCGCGGCTTCTAACTTTCATAGGTCCACATAGATCCATGTGTACCAACTCAAGTGGACGCTCTGTACTTACTACTCGTTTCGGTTTGAATGAAGATCTAACTTGTTTACAACGGGCACATGAGTCACACATCTTTTCTTGTTCGAATTTGATTGAGGGTAAACCCTCAACTAAATCCCACGATTTAAGTTTCTTTAAAATTGTTGGACTGATGTGTGCAAACCTCTTGTGCCACAGGCATGAATCATCCATGTGACTTTCATGCACGTAAAGGAACTTGTAGTGACTTTGTTTAAATCAATCATATACACGTTCCGTTTACGTAAGCCTTCTAAGAGAACAGTACTAGTACCTTCAATTATGATGCGACAAACATTTGAATGAAAAACGACTTTATTTCCTTTGTCACATAATTGAGAGATACTTAGCAAGTTATGCTTAAGGCCATCTACCAGATATACATTATTAATAGCATGTGAAGAAGATATACCAATCTTACCTACTCCGATTATGTTGCCCTTCTTATTGTCTCCAAAGGTGACCTTGCCACCGTTGAAGGGTTCTAGTGAAAGAAAAAGATTCTTGTTTCCGGTCATGTGTCTCGAACAACCACTGTCGAGATACCATAGATTATTTTCTTTCACTATTATCTGCAAGAGAATCAAATACAACTTTTAGGTACCCACGCTAAGTTGGGTCCTTTTTGGTTAGTGACTCTATATATTTGATCCTTCCTAACCCATACCTGTTTGACAATTCTTTTCTTCTTAGGAGAGGGTTTGCTAGATTTATTATATTGATTATTGTTACGATGCACATTTGGTTTAAACGATTGCTTCTGATTCACACACGATTTGGATTTTGAAGGTACAGATGTGTAATCGAAAGCCATGTCATAAAACCACCTGAACTCATTGTTTCTCACCTCATCACGTTGAGATTCATGTTCAGACTCATTAACACTAGACACGTCATGCTCTTTCACAAAATCAGTTTGATTTTTGTTGTCGCTAACATATTTAACACAATTATCTTTAACATGACCGTTATGACCACAATAATTGCAAATTAGATATTCTGAAAGATTGACATACTTCCTTCTTCTAAAATCACGGTCAGAAGGAGTGGATTTGCATTTATCATGGTTTCTACGACTATAGCATTCATGACCAAGACCCATCTTCATGTTATTATTAGACTGTTCGGTAAGGAAGTCTAAGACCTTCTGACTTCCTTCCCACTTATCATGAACTTTTCGTGCATGTAGGAGCAATTCCTTCAAAGATTGAATTTCTTTTTCACACGACGAATGATCTATATTTGAGTCTGTGGAGGGATTGTTTTTTTTTGAAATTTTCACGAAAATCATTGAAACGTTTGTTCAAGATAAGTTTCTCCTCATTGTGTTGACTTTTGGCTTGGGAGAATTCAGCCTTCAAATCTTTCAATTGCTGAGAAAGAAAAGAGTTTACTTTCTCATGATCAAGAATAACAACTTCCTTTGCCTTAGCTTGAGATTGTAAAAGCTCATTGAACTTTCTTCAATTCTAAAGTTATAGCTTCATTAGCTATAACTTTGGCTTGAAGATGCTTAATGTTGAGCTTCAACTCTGAGATTATAGCTTCATTAGCTATAACTTTAGACTCAAGAGCTTCTTTCTCAACATTTGTCTTGTCTGAAGTTATAGCTGAAGTTGCCATAACTTTAGACTTGAGCTTTGTAGCTTTGGCCTTAAGAAGTTGGTTTTCCTCAGCAATGTCAAGAATTTGTTCTTTAAGATCTTTCAATTCTAGACTCTGCTCATGACAATGATCTAAGGCTTCTTCAAAATACTTAATTAAAGACTTCTTAGATAAATTCTTAACTTGCTTTTTAAGTTCAAGATAACTAAACTCTTCATCATCTTCTGAATCTGGTTCTGAATCTGAGTTGCCAACAAGACACATCTCGGATTCGCTTTCATTGTCACTGTCAGAAATTAGGTCAAGACTGACGTTGCTTAGACACAAGTTGGCGACTTCCTCTTCCTATGACTCGTCGTCCTCTGTGTCGAGATCTCCCCAGCAATAAGCCATCATCACTTGCTTGAATTCCTTCTTGGTTTTGTCTCGTTGATTTTTGTCTTTGATTTTCTTCCATGTGGGGCAATCTTTGATCATGTGATCATTATCCCCACATTTGAAGCAACCACGACTTGATAGAGACCCTTTTGACTCAATTGGCTTCTTGTAAGTTTTGTTGGTGTTATTGTTAAACGTTTTCCCTTGTGGTTTATTAAAGAACTTTTTCTTAAAACGTCTAGCAAATAACACTGTTTCATCTTCAAGATCCGAATCTTGTCTTTCTTTAGATTCGGCTTGTAAAGCCACCTTCTTGTTATTACTATCATTTGTCGTATCTTCATCAAGAGTAATCTCATGAGCCATTAGGGTTCCAAGTACCTCTTGATAAGATAGGTCAGATAGATCTTTACATTCCTCAATTACCGTCACCTTAGGTCTCCATCGTTTAGATAGACTTCTAAGAATCTTCCTGGAAATTTCCTCGGAGTCAAAAGTTTTTCCAAGATTTTTCAATTCATTAATGATACTGGAGAAGCGAGTAGACATGCTGTCAAGCGATTCATTTTGTTCCATGGAGAACAGTTCGTATTTTCGCATGAGTAGTGCAATACGTTGCTTTTTTACAACAGTTGTCCCCTCATAAGCTAACTCAAGACCATCCCATATTTCCTTGGCAGTAGAACTAGATGAGAAACGATCAAATTCAGTATGGGTCATGCCGTTTTGCAACAGACTGATAGCCTTTGAATTTTTCTCAGCTTTCTTATAATCTGCCTCAACATAGTCATCTTCTTTCTTTTCGATGGCAGTGCCAGTAGCAGATCCAAGCATGATCTTATTAGGACCATTCTTAATGATTAGCCAACACTCCCAATCGTTACCCTTTATGAATGGGTTCATCATATTTTTCCTAAAACTGTAGTTCTTCCCATCGAATACGGGACACTTCAGATGTTTGGAATCCATTAAAATAAAATGTAAAGCAGCGGAAATAAATGATCAGATCCTGCTGTAAGGCAACAAGAGCACGAGGCTCTGATACCAATGTAAGAAGAGTCTATTGATCGAATACGAAAAGAGGGGGGGGGGGTGAATTGAGTATTTAAAAACTAGCCCCACTTTTTCGATTTATATGATATGTAATTAATTATTTGATCTTATGAATTAAAATCAACTAATTAATTAATCAAAGTAAGCGCGAATAACGAAATAACGAAAAGTAAAGAGATAAGAGAGCGGCACACGATTTTTGAAGTGGTTCAGTTTCACACGTTGAAACCTACGTCCACTATTCTCGATTAATAATTTTTAGTACCTTTCTACGGATTACAAAAATTACCAACCCACTCGTATAATCAACACTATGATTATAACTCAAGGTGAGTATCGCTAAATACTCTATACTATCTTACGCTAATAAGAAAGTACAATATAACTCACACAGATTCCCGTTAAAGAATTGTAAGCTTATAATGCTGTACTATTATCCAATAACGTATTTCACTCAAGCGATTGATAATAATTGATGCACGACTCTTTTAAAAACAAACTCTAAAAATAATAAATATTTGCTCAAAGGTTTGCTTTAAAACGATTTTGAAAAATCAACACAAGTAAAATAAATAGCCGTGTAAAGTATGTGTATTTCGTGTGTTTTACAATTTGTATGTGAATGAGTATTTATAGTAGAAGAATCATAGTAGATCTAAAACCCTAGTATAATATTTAATAAAGATACTTATCTTATCATAAAATAATATTTGCTTATCTTTTAGAAATATCTTTATCTCAAAATATTATTTGGTTTATGTTATAGAAATATATTTATCTTAACATCTCAAAATATTGTTGTAAAGATATAGTAGAATCCTAGATTAGGTAAACTAAGGAAACAACCTATGGAGGCCGGATTCCTAGCTCACAAAACCCTAGGAGCACGAATCCCTAGGTGGCACAAACTAGGTTTCACGAAACCCTAGATGGCTCAAACACTAGGTGGACTAATTAGGTTAACAACAAATTGAGATAGAATATATTAGAAACCCTAGGTAGCATGACAACCCATAAGTTGTATTACTAACCAATAGAATCTCATAAATATATTCTCTATTAAAACTTTTGATAAATATAAAAATAACTCTTTCACTTTTGAAAACATTTCAAAACATTTTATTTCCAAAATCATGCATCAATATTTTATCATCCAAAGTCATAGGCTAAAGCTATAACTTTGAACATAAAATCTCTCGAATGGAATAGTTACCGAATGACAACCTATACTATCTAATCTTCACAAAGATCTTCAGTATACGAATCATCTCTTCATCTTGATCACAAAGACCCTCCATCTCGAGTCTTGTGTAGTTTTATGTAGATCTTGTTTGAGCGATTTTCTTTAAAGTTATACCTGGTTAGCTATAACTTCCATGTTCGCTTCCAAAGTTATTCCTGAAGTTGTTATAACTTTGTCTCACAAACTTTATCAAAGTTATGCCTAACTTTGATCTTTCTTCTCATAATTGTTGCTAGCTATAATAAGACTAAAGCACACAATTACACGCATATGATATATCGAGTAAAACATATTATTACGTAAACACATGTCATTATCAAAACTATGAAATTGGTCCAACATTGTGTTTATTTATTTCTGTCTCGTCTTAAGGAATTTCTAATTCCTTAAGACTATTCTTATTTTTCTCTCTATATTTGTGTATGCGCAAGTCCCAAAGGCTCGAGTTAGTGGAAGCTGATTCAGAGCCCGAAAGAACCTTCTTACGCAGAAAGAGAGGGTTAGATAAGACTGTTCAGGAGGAAGACTTGAGTACTTCTGACTCCGTCTTCGACAGTTCTGTTTTCGAGGAAGATTCGACTGTTGAGACTACCGTACCAGCGAAGATGCCTAACATTGCTAGTCACTCTGAGCCCACCGCTGCATGTATACCCCAGGGATTCAAACTTGCATTGGAGCTGAAGAAGGGAGAGCCATGTTCGCGTGATGGTATCAAGAAGAAGTCCAAGAAGGACAAAGGAGTTCGCACATATTCGAGTGATTCGGAAGTGGAGCTAGACTCCAAGAAAAGATCGTATGTGTGGACAAAGAAGTCAGAAATTACCGCAGCTGAGGGTAATTCCGCAAGTTAAAGGCTTGACGGTGGCCTTGTCACAAAACTACTTGGTTATTAGCCGGGTTTGCAACCCCGTGCAATTTGTAAATAACAATTTATTGCGTTTTTGTTAGACAATTAGACTATTTACTTAGATTAGACGTTAAGTTATAATCCGTAGTTTAGATAAACAATTTACTTTTCCTGTTAGACATTTTTTTTGGTATTTTTTGGGTATCGTTTTTGCAGGAAAAAGAAGCGGAAATCAATTGCTAAAAGTCGAAGGCTGTGCAAATAGGACAACCATTCGATCGAGTAAATTGTTACTCGATCAAGCGCTCATGCCTGAAAAAGTTCTCGATCGAGTAGAATTTCTACTCGATCGACCGAACTAAGGAGACTGCTGGGAGGAGGTGATGTTAGCTCCCCAGTTTGATGCTGGTTTTGGGAAGCTGTTGTTATTGTGATTTTTTCTGTTTATTTTTTCCATTCTTTGTTTATATTTCATCCCTTAGGAACATGAATTAGGTTGTGTTTCCCTTTCCCTTATATGCTGTTCTGCTGTAGCCAATGAGGACATTGTCTGTTTTGGTTTGGGGAGGTGTTTTGTATCCTTTTGCGTCTGCATTTGCATTTGTATTCCATTCACGTTTACAATTCATGTTAATTAGAAAAAATTTCAAAAAAAATCAAAATCAAAAATATCACGTTTATTTTTGCATATAGTCGAGTCGGATTGGAGTCTTGTTCGTGATGAAATTGCACTACAAGTCTATTTTATGTTATTCCTTGCACCATTCTTGACTTACTTAGTAAAATCGAAGTAGTGAACTATTGAATTTTGTCTTGGAATTTAAATTTGACTATTAGACTTGACTCAACATTTTGGCAAACTACTTATATATTCTGAGTTTTAGAGCCTATAACTGGTGACATTTATGACCACTTCATCTAGGAATGAGAGTAGTTACTCCCCACACCTCGTGTAATTTGCTTGTATATGAACTTTGATTTCTTATTACCTGCACGTATTGGGTTTGTGGTCGGTATTACGTGTTTTGAGAATATTTGCATCTTCCTTTTCCTCGTTTTACCCCATTAACTCCACATAAAGCCATATCTGCCTGTTGCCCTTAACTACATTCTAAACTAAGCCTACCTTTGCCGAGCTAGTTTAGTAGTCGAGGTATATTTTACTGTTGTGTCAGTTTTTGACTCGTTTTCATTGATTGGAGTGGGTATTTGCGAGAAAAAGAAGGGAAGGGATAAATAGTACCTCGATCGAGCAGCTTTTAGCTCGATCGAGCAGATGTTGATGTATGTTACCTCGATCGAGTGACTTATTTCACTCGATCGAGGGGTTTTTCCCTCGATCAGCCAAGAAAGAAAAAAAAAGAAAGAAAATGAAAAAATGAAAAAAAAATATAATGAGAAAAAATAATTGGCTGAAGTTTTTGTTATTTACACCTCCTATGCTTATTATTATTTTTCGAGATGTTTTATGGGATTTGTGTTGTATATGCCTAGATATGTTAAGGCATCGAGCTTAGTTTTTGATAGTTGGAAGAATGGAACGAGTTCTATTACGGTCTTGTTAGGAACTAGCTTGACTATTTACCCTCACATTTTCATTAATTGTTTTACCCCTTCTTACCAGTTAGCCTCACATATCCATATTTTTGCAAATGTTCGGCACGTGATAGTCCTTGAACGGTGGTATGCGTGTGTACGGTGCTTGAATCATCTTTCATATTAGTTAGCAATGCATGTTGTGTCGGTCGTAGTCTAGGTGAGTGACTATATTTCTTCTCTCTTTCTTATACATATTTACTTACCATTTGCTTGTTGAGAGAAGAGTGACCCGTGAGAGTCCGAATTTGGTTGAGTCTTGCAGGGTCGAAAGTCTAATTTGTTTCCAAGATTGTATAAATTCGTTCACTTTTGTATTAAGCTTTGTAGCGATTGAATGAGTGCATTAAACGGTTTAGCATTGACTTGTAGCTAGCTCTGAGACTTACTCCATTCCCCTAGGTTCATTTAGTTCCATATATCTGCATTTAGTTTGCTTGAGGACAAGCAGAGGTTTGGTTTGGGGAAGTTTGATGCGTGTATTTTATATAGACTTTTTAGTCCATTTATGCACGCATTTCTATGTCATTTAGGTGATATTATATCACTATATGCCCCTATTTGGCTACTTTGTACTTTCATTACCATTTTGTAGGTACAAGCTGCGTAGTAGCGGAAACCGAGCCAAAACTGTGACACCCTCAAATTTGCGGAAAGAAAAAAAAATAATTTAAATAAATAAAAGATGAGAATACGTTTCTAATAGGTTCACTTTAGTGAAAATCGGTACATTTTAAAACCGAAACCTACTATTAAATATATTCATCATAAGAAGGTGTCATAAATAAAAAGGTTCATAACAAAAGGAAAATAATATTATACATA
>JAIUZE010017427.1:5820-16797 GCA_022085475.1 Heliosperma pusillum | reverse complement strand
GGGTTAGGGGTGAGCTAGAGGGCAATGTCCCTGGAAGATTAACCTCTAGACGATTTAGCTTATTTGCTAAACACTTGTTCTTTGTTAACATTTTGAGAGACTCCGTCTCTTTGTTATTTTCCGCACTTAGTTG
This sequence comes from Heliosperma pusillum, assembly GCA_022085475.1. Classification (NCBI taxonomy): domain Eukaryota; kingdom Viridiplantae; phylum Streptophyta; class Magnoliopsida; order Caryophyllales; family Caryophyllaceae; genus Heliosperma; species Heliosperma pusillum. The sequence continues at coordinate 16,664 of JAIUZE010017427.1, read as the reverse complement.
TAATATTTTGACACTCCTCGTTTTATTTAACTTGCATGTATAAAAGTTTTTAAAAACTACCTATTTCCGCAATATAATTCACATGCTTGTTTGTTTATTATTTCCGCATTCTCGAGGGTTGTCACACTTGAAGAGGACAAGGTAAGGATTGCGCAGTTCTTCCTGGTAAGGGAGGCAGACTACTGGTGGTCTATTTCCAATCCCACCGCTATTCTTGAAATCAATTTCGAGTGGGAATGTTTCAAGTCTCTTGTTGAGGATCGATTTTACCCCATGAAGCTCAAGCAGCAAAGACTCAGAGAGTTCATCGATTTCAAGCAAGGTGATTTGATGACCCAAGATTTCACCACCCAATTCAACCAGCTTGCTCGCTTTGCGCCAGGACTCATCAAGGATGATGAAGATAGAGCTTTTTACTATCGTAATAAGCTTAGTGCTTTGCTCCAAAGCAAAGTAAGGAGGAGCTCTACATCTTTCGGAGATTTGTATGACGATGCCCTTCGGGCCGAGGACCTCATGAAGGTCTTTAGTGATGGGGCGAAGATGAAGAGTCCATCTCCTTTTTCTTCTTTCAATCCAAGGTCAAACTTCCATGACAAAAGACTTTTCGCTCCCTCTTCCTCTAATGCCTATGCTAACCAGAGACGTTTCAATGCTCCCCCTCAAGCTCAAGCTCGAAGTCGATTTTGTGACGGTTGTAGGAAACCCTTCCACCCGGGAGTAGGATGCTATGATAGGCCCCTCTTTTGCTTTTTCTGCAAGAAGCCTGGACACCTCATTCGTGAATGTCCCGATCGTCAGACTTCCGCAACCGGTGCCAAAACTAAAGGATCCAGCTTTGTACTCCGTCGAGCCGAAGTCGATGCCCCCCGGAGATCGTGTCTGGTAGTTCACTTCCTTAAATCAACCTCGTTTTCCTTTTTCGCCTTCGTCTTTTATTTCCATCTTATCGTAGTCTTTAATGAAGCTTCCTAATGTTCCTTGTGTCGTGTTCATTTATCCCTACTCTCTTGAGGACTAGTTTACTCGTGGAGTTAGTGAGGTCGAGTTGCGATCGACATTTGAATTGTCATAAATGGAGCATAGTATTGTGGTTCATTCCTCTCCTTTCCCTCAAATTGATCCTTACTCAATCCGCTACTTTCAATCCTTCCCCTTTTTAGTCCATTTTACTCGTGTGGACGTATCTCTTAGTATCACGATTTGTGATTTTGATGTTCGAGTTCGCTCTAAGTTCGTGTAATGTCTTCTTATTTTGATTCTATCCTTGAGAAAACTTTCAAATCTCCATATCGTAATCCTATTTTAACTTTTTAAAATAGTCTAAAGATGGACTTTGTACCCTCTTTTTGGAGAAAATAGATTCTTTCGCTTTTATATTTGGATTTTGTGTTTAGTTGGGTGTTTAGATCTGTTATTGGAGACGTCTGGTGACTAGTCTTGCACTTACTAACACTTGTTTTGATTTTCGATTTCACTGTTTCGGCATTGATTTAATTTGTGATAGCTAGAGTTCTCGTTCACGACGGGCACTCTTGTGATTCGTAAATAAAGTTTCTCACTTATGAAAAATTTACTTAAACCGTTTTCGAGAAGAACCTCGTTTCATAAATGTTTCCCTTGTAAAAGCTTTCTTGTTAATTTTTTAAAACCGATTCTTGTCTTTGATACTTTTGTTTTCTAAATATCAAGTTTCGAGGACGAAACTTTTTAAAAGGTGGGGTGATTGTAACACCCGGAAATGTACCCTATTTTCTAGTAGTAAATATTTTACGAAATCTTTTCAGCAAATTTAAGTTTTAATTTAGAATTTAATGTTCCGAGTCGAATTTAGAATTTCCGAGTTCGTATTTGGAATTTCCGCGAGATTCCATGAGAATCCCGTCTTAAGGCGTCTTTGACTTTTCTTGACTTTTAAGTCGTCTTTGACTTTTCTTGACTTTTAAGTTGTCTTTGACTTTTCTTGACTTTTCAGTCGTCTTTGACTTTTCTTGACTTTTAAGTCGTCTTTGACTTTTCTTGACTTTGAGTCGAGTTTGACTTTCTTTGACTTTGGAACCGTCAATGTCTTGGTTCGTGAATGGATGATAATATGTTGGATTTATTGTGATCATCGCATGACTTGACTTGGTTTGTCTGTCGAGTCTCAATCTTATCAACTTATACCGCTAACGGTGAGATGCAAGCCCTAGTGAGCGTATTCGGTTGCCTAAGAGTGTCTTTCCCGAGTCTTTGAATAACATGATGGTTTCGGATTTGATTTCCACATGATCTTATCATTATTAATGAATTGCCTATCTATCCTTATCGTATCTCACATGTATATCTATATGTATGCATGCTCTACTTTTGTATTTCCTTATATGTACGTTTGATGTGATATGGCTGGGAGAACCCGGAGTTACTCCCCACTGATTTTGGCGTTCATGTTTTTCATGAATGAACAGGTTGCTTGCATGGATGGCTTTTTGCTTGACATTTTGGGTTCGGGTGTGAGCTAGCGGGCGTTGTCCCTGGATAAAACACCTCTAGACGATTTTAGCTTGTTTGCTAAACACTTTTAATTTGTTAACACTTTGAGAGACTACGTCTCTTGTTATTGTATTTCACACTTTAGTTTGTAAATTTGACACTCCTCGTATTTTCTATCTTGCATGTATAAAGGTTTTTAAAATACCGTATTTCCGCTATATATTTCACATGCTTGTATGTTTTATATTTCCGCATTTGCGAGGGATGTCACAACTACTCCAGAAGAGCGCGAGAAGCTAAGAGACGAGAACCTGTGGATAGCAAGATCTATGAATCTGGTAAGAAAAGGTCTAAATACTTGACTGAAGGGGATGAAGAAGCCGGATTCCTAGTCACGCATCCAACGAAGAGGTCGAGAACTAATCCTGGTGCAAGGGTGGTAAAAGATAGACAGGGGAATGCAAGACCTCGAGAAAGACCGTTGATAATTAGGTCTGAGGTAACGCAGGAGCGTCCACCTCTCGCGGTGGAGACAAGAAGGATGACAAAGGCAAAGGCAAGATGGAAGATTAGCCTTAGTAAATTTATGTTATGTCGTTTTAGTATTATTTTTTAGTTGTAATAAAAGATGGGCTTTTTAGAACCCTAGCCTTGGTTTTTTTTTTTTTTTTAGCATTTTATAATATGTAAGATACTATTATTATTTTTTTTGAGTAATGAATAAAGACTAAGTTAGTTAAGAAACTAAAGGTTTTCCTTTTATGATTCTTGTCGAATTTCAAATGCAAATGCAAATGCAAATGTCCTTCTATTTACATTTTAATAAAATGAAATGGGTTGAATCATGTGAGGGATTGCCTACGTATTCATTAGAAGAAATGAAATCAAACCCTGCGCGTAGTTCGAAAAATACAAAAGAATAACTGTTCGAAGCAAGAGGTTGTAATGAACTTTAAAAAAAGGCGGCATGTGCCTTGCTTACTCCTAAAAGAAATACAATTCGATTTATTTGATGACATGAGGATTATCCAAATGTCAAAATGCAAGAGCATAGCGACATTTAAGTTCAACTGGCCTGGGGACGGTTTTATTCGTGTCACATGAGCGACACGTGGGGTTGCGCGAAGCGCGTTTCCTAGTGCATGTTAAGGGTAGTATCGTTTCAATTGGTCAAGGTTGGTAGGGTTAGCGAATTCATTCCCCTCTAGGTCTGTAATTTTAACTGCGCCCCCTAAAAATATGAATTTGACTAAGAAAGGTCCAGCTCAGTTAGATTTTAACTTTCCTCGTGGATCGACGGGTAAGAGAGTTTTGACTAATTTAAGCACTAAATCTCCTTCTTTGATGTCTCTGGGCTTGACTCAATTGTTGAATGCTCGTTTGATACGTGCTTGGTATGTCTGTACATTGTGTAATGCACGCAGTCTACGTTCGTCCAAGAGGATGAGTTCATCATATTTATCCCTCTTCCAATCAGCTTCTTGGATTTGACTTTCTAAGAGAATACGCAGAGATGAGATTTCTAGCTCTACTGGTTGTACAGTTTCCATTCCATAGGTAAAATAAAAAGGAGTGGCCCCACTGGGTGTCCTAACTGAAGTGTGATAGCCCCAGAATGCGAAGGATATCTTGCTTGGCCAATCACGGTAATTGTCGATCATTTTCTTGAGGATTGTGACAACATTTTTATTAGCTGCCTCTGCCGCGCCATTAGTTTGTGGTCGATAAGGGGAGGAATGATGATGCGTGATCTTGTATTTGGCTAGCAACTACTCAGTCTCTGCTTGGAAGTGTGATTCATTGTCACTGATGATTTCATGTGGGCAACCATATCGAGAGATGATATTGGTTTGTATGAACTTTGCCATAGTTTTAGCAGTAAGACTAGTGTAGGATGCTGCTTCAACCCACTTGGTGAAATAGTCGATAGCTACCAAAATGAAACAGTGACCTCATGTTCCAGCTGGGGTCATCGTTCTGATGATGTCGATTCCCCAAGCGGAAAATGGCCAAGGAGAGGTCATGGTGTAAAGCAATAAGGGAGGAACATCCTGAACATTCCCGAAGATCTAGCAATTGTGGCAGTGTCTGACGTACTTAATACAATCTGACTCCATAGTCGTCAAGTAATATCCTATACGTGTGATTTTATTTGCCATCATGGGCATGCTCATATGAGGACCGCATTCTCCATCATGTACTTCTTCCATTACTTTTTGTGCCTGTGAACGATCAAGGCAGCGCTAGACGACACCAAGAGGTGTTCTTCTGTACAATTCTCTTTGCATAAGGAGGTATTGAGAGGCTAGTAGGCGTATGGCGCGTTGTCCCCTCTTATTTATCTCTGATGGGTATGTACCGTTGAGTTTGAAGTTTAGGATGGCTTGGAACCAGGGTTCCTCTGGATTCTCTTCTTCGTCCGTAAGTTGGTACACATAGGCCGGTTCTGACCATCGTTCGATGCATAGAGGCATGTTTATCCTGTTGTCTGACATGTTGATCAAGGCTGCAAGTTTCGCAAGAGCGTCTGCAAATTGATTCTCTTCACGAGGTAGATGTAGATAAGTGACTTGATCAAAGAACGGGCAGCTTGATCTATTCTGGCCTGATAGGGTGCTAGACTTTCACTTCGAATTTTCCATGATCTCGTGACCTGGTTGATTATCAAGGAGGAGTCTCCTTGAACTCAAAGATTTTTAATGCCTAGACTAACTGCCCCTTGTAACCAATAAGGCAAGCTTGACAGATAGTGGTGTATGCTCTCCTTTAGGAGAAATAAGCAACATTGCCACTCCGAACCCTGTTAAATTCGATGCACCATCAAAGTAAAGGTCCCAGGAGTCTATACAGTTTTGTAATATATCCTCGTTTGGAAATGACCACATACCTACTGTTCGGGTGTCATTGATAGGATTGTCTGCGAAACACTCAGCGACGAAACGTCCTTTTATGACTTTCAGAGGTACATATTTGAGATCGAACTCTGAGAGCATTAAAGTCCATCTTGCTAGACGTCCGTTGAGGACGGGTTTCTCGAAAAGGTATTTGATCAGGTCCATTTTGGAGTACACCTTGACCGAGTAGCTAAGCATGTAATGACGTAGCTTCTTTGTTGCCCACACAAGAGCGAGGCATGTCTTTTCGAGAGGTGTGTATTTGCACTCATATTCTAAGAACTTCTTACTAAGAAAGTAGATGGCTCGTTCTTCCTTCCTGACAGTTTGTGCGAGCATAGCCCCCATGGTAGTTTCTGCGACTGTGAGATATAAACCAAGAGGTTGATCTCGTTGGGGACGCATTAACACTGGTGGTTTTGCTAATATCTCCTTGATTCTGTCGAATGCCTTTTGGCAATCATCATCCCACATGGTGTGATCTGTTTTCTTTAGCTTTTTTAAAATAGGTTCACAAATCATAGTGAGTTTCGATATGAACCGACTCACATATTGTACTTTGCCCAGGAAACCTCTAACTACCTTCTCTGTTTGGGGTTGTGGCATTTCGATTAGGGCCTTGATTTTGGATGGATCAAATTTTATTCCCCTTTGATTGACGACATGTCCTAGGAGTTTGCCTGAAGTTACTCCGAATGCACATTTCTGAGGGTTGAGTCTCATGTTGTATTTGCGCAATCTGAGAAAGAACTTGTGAAGATTATCTATATGTTCTTTCCTTTATGCATCATACCATGCAATAACGTAGTTGCGGTAAGTTGGTACGTAGCTCCAGCATTAATTAGTCCAAATGGCATAATTGTGTAGCAATATGTGCCCCATGGAGTGACGAAAGTTGTTTTATGCATGTGTTCTTCGGCCATTTTGATCTGGTTATACCCGGCATTCCCATCCATGAAAGATAACAATGCGTGATCTGCTGTGTTATCTACCAATATGTCGATATTCGGTAGAGGAAAGTCATCTTTGGGACTTGCTTTGTTTAGGTCTCTGAAATCAACACAAACCCGGATTTGTCCATCCTTTTTTAGTATGGGTACTACGCTAGCCACCTAGTCGAAATACTCGGAAACTTTGATGAATCCGGCTGTGAATTGTTTATCGACCTCTTCTTTGATCTTAAGAGCCCATTCACTCCTCATCCGACGGAGCTTCTGTTTTACAAGTTTAAAACCTGACTCGATTGGAATTTGGTGTTCTGCGATATCCCTGTTGATCCCTGGCATGTCTTTGTAAGACCAAGCGAAAACGTCTTTGAACTCCTGTAGAAGGTCTATAAAACTGTCCCTCTGTGTCGGATCCCGGGTTGTCCCTATTCTAAGTTTCAGGGTTCTAGTTCAGTCCCTACGTTGATGGATTTAGTGTTTTCTATGACTGGTGCCTCTGTACCCTCTTGTAGTATTACTGATTATGTGGGGAGGTAATACAATCGAGTTTGGGTCTAGATTATCCTCATTGTCATCATAAATAAAATTGCATTCAGAAAACCACAAGGAGTAAGCAGAATCTGATTTATTCATATTAAATTTTGAAAATAGTTGAAACAAAGAGGCTTATGTTCAATAGTCAGAGGCGGTAAAGGAATAGCTGCTGGGACATTCCCTAAACGGATGTTATGATTAGATGATAAGCTAGGAGAAACAAGGGGATGGGGAGTGACAGGAGGATAAGACTCTCTAAGAACTTCGCTAGACTCAGACTCGGACTCCGACTCTGACTCTGACTCGAATTTGTTGTCTTCTGGTTCTCCTTTGAACATCTCTCCTTCTCCAGTAGTGACTTTGAAGAGTTTCCCTTGGTTGTCGGTCCATTTGATCGATTTTCTCCATCCTTTAGGTTGGCTTGAGCCAGCGTCATTGATCAACGTTGTAGGGTTGAAATGATCGTCCTGAAGTATCATGGTAATGATCTCATCATGTGCAGCTCTGACGAATCGATCTTCTCTAAACAAAAGGCTAACTACTTGTTCGTCTAAACAAGGTGTCTGACGCGTTTTGACGGTAGGAACCGTTTCCGAGGGAATAAAGTAGCAATCCTGGAAGACCTCGATTCCCGCTAATTGTATTCCTCTATAGTGCCAAGGCTCGGGAAACCCGTGAAAGTATTCTTGGCTTCCTTACCTAACGAAATATCCGTTTAGAGTAGGGAGATAAGGTTGCATCTGAATTCCCTTACTCTTACGATTTTGCACTTGAGTAAGCATTTCTAAGGTTTCCTTTTTCGTGTGTTTGTACCCTAATCCCAGTGGTATCTTTCCAGAGTTCCCTTCTTTGTATGGTGCAAGGGTACTTTTCCTGGTTGGGTTTAATGGCATCCCTGGGAAGTATCCCTGATATTTAAGTATGTGGTTGACCACTATGTGACACCCTCAAATTTGCGGAAAGAAAAACAAGTAATTTAAATAAATAAACAAAGGTGTCATAAATAAAAAGGTTCAACAAAAGGAAAATAATATTATTCATAAGAATTATACAAGACGGGAGACATATCTCCCGTATAAATACGGAAATAAAAGAATGTATAATAATATACAATCTAAGAACCGAATATAGGTCCAAGGTAAATACTTCGCTCGCTAGCTCGTCAATGTACCCAAAGTATGCATCACAAACCTGCCAACCGCATTAAATATAAACACGGAAGCCACAGTCAGTGGGGAGTAACTCCGAGTTCTCCCAGCCACGAAATGTCGAGTTTAATTAAAACATGAATAACATAAAAGCAATGTATATGGAAAATACAAAACCTTAACATATATGATATGCTTTTCATGTTATGAAACAATTAACTAACATATAACCTATCATGTGAAAGCTATCATGTGAATCCGTTATCAATCTATAACAAGAGGTAGGGAAGCTGGTATTTTAGCTCAGAGGTTACCTTTAAAACATGGCCATGATACCCTCGACCCTAATCAACACGTAATCATGTGAATCAGTTAACAACCGGTAATCCAAACTCTATCAACCTTAGCCGGCTTGCATCTCACCTTCTAAGATTCATAGAATCATCAAACATGAAAGACCAATACGTCTACAAACAGGCATAAGTTCTTAGTACACGTCAATAGAAGACTTCTGTAACTCGAGTCTATACCACGAGGTAGGATATACTTAAATATTTAGGCTCAGCGGTCACGCTAATGACATGGCCAAAATACCAAGCACACATCTGGGCTCAGCGGTTACCTTTAAAACATGGCCCAGATCCAAAGTACATATCTTAGCTCAGAGGTTACCCTAATAACATGGCCAAGATACAACTCAACCCTAATCCTAGACTGCGCAGACCCAGAGAAGTGCGGAAAAACATCGCACCCAAGACTCATCACATGAGTACCCCTAAGGAGATCCACCAAAGGGTTGGCTAGTACTTAAACTGACTCCATTTCCCAAAGTGGAAGCAATGGCAGCCATACCCCGAGTTGGATATAAACCCACCAAGCCGGGACACAAAAGCTATCAAGCTGTGAACTCCATATGCTCGTTAAAGATAGTAAGGCCTATCGATGTCATAGTCCAAGATACTCATTTAGAATTAGAATGGTCAAGACGCCATATACTCATAATTCTCTATGGGTACTTAGTCAACACGACACCAACATATAATCAAACAGTCACGGGAAAAACTTCCTATCATGTGACTAATTGCATATAAATCATATTCCAATATCGTATCGCCTCATATCTACTAAGGCTCATTCATTCATTCATTAAATAAAACCTTACCTGAAGACAAATCCCCGACCCGAGTCCCGCGACGGGTCATCAGTCAAAACGGGGCTGACTAGATCTTAGTTTGACCAAACCCGTTTGGCCAAACCGGCTAGAAACAGAGTCTTAGCCATCGAGGCTTGAACATAAGAATATCACAATCATTTCATGTTATTTCATTCTATTTCTAACATGTGAATTATTAAAACCATACGAAAACCCGCTTGACTTAAAGGATATAAAATTAAACTACAATCACGTATTATAATTTCTAACATGTGAGAAATAATAATATATTGAAAAGCTTTTAATTAAATAATTTACTTATTAAAATTTCCCACTTGCTAAATATTACAAAACACGATAAAATAGCAATAACTCAAAAACCGTCACAAGTCCAAGGGGACCCACGGTTCATTTTTGGACCGGTTTTGTTCATCATTTCTAAGAACCGTTTCTTAATATTTCCCGCATGCATAACATCTTTAAAACCCGTCAAAACAACAACAAAACAATCAAACATCGACATAAACCACAAAGACCAAACACGGACCAACCAGACCGGTCTGGACCGGGTCTGAACCGGCCTGAACCGGCCTGGTTTGGACCGGTTTTCAGCCCCCCAAAACAGCCACCTTTCACGGCCCCACCAACAAACAACCCCAAATTATTTCCAACATGTTTTGATTATCAAACAACCATTTTAACAACCAATTAAACCATCATCATACAAAAATCATGATTATTAACAAATCATCCAAATATGTCAAGAACACCAAACATGTCATAAATTCATACCACATAATCAAAATGATTACTTATCATGTTACTAATTAAAAACCGTAAATCATAAACAACAACTAAAGTATGTAACATTATTCGTCGAGTAACTCGGAATCGTTACCTTAGCTAGCACAAAATCAAGTAGCACCAAAATATAAGAACTAAGAAATAAGAAACCCGTCTTCTAGTCTTCTCCTAAATATACGAGTCACCAAACTCGTCTTCAAAATCTTCCCCTATAAGAAATGACAAGAATAACCTTATTAGAATTAAAACTTGATTTTCCATAATTAAAGTGTTGAAAACGATTTTGTCGGAATTGAAAATAAAACGTACTTGAAGATGGAGAGCGAAGAGGAGATTCTAGAAATATAAGTTAGGACGGATTTGAATAAGAAATGAAGGTTTTGTGATGATTTTGCTCAAGAACGAATGAAGAACGACGAAGAACGAATGAAGAACGATGAAGAACGATTAATTTGATCTTAATTTGATTTATTGTAAAATGAAAAGTTGTTAGTGGGTAATGGGTTGAGTGAGCCGTGTAATATAGAGAAAAATGATGAGTCGGGTTTTGAAATTGTTGTTACGGAATTGACTCGGTTTAAATAAATATATTACGGTAATTGATTAAATATTAAGTTAATTAAATCAATTATCAAGATATTATGTTATTGGAATCAAAAGAAATGAAAATATCAAGGCCTAAGAGAGGGTGGAAGAGCCGTGTGGAATAGGTAGGAACCGGGTCTGATTTTACTCGATTCGCGTAATTTAAACTGACGGATCGATAAAGTTAATAAATATCTAGATATTATTATTAGTTTAATCAAAACAATTAAAATATCTAATTGTGAGTGGAAAAAGATGACATGGGCGTGTGACTCATGCCAAAGTCGGGTTTCGGGTTTTGTTTCGG
>JAIUZE010017424.1:0-11274 GCA_022085475.1 Heliosperma pusillum | reverse complement strand
TCATATGCCTACTAACACATGCAATTTAGCAGTAAGGATACACTCCTCGTTCCGACATTCCAGTCTTACGAACGTGGAGGTAGCCAGGGGAATGAGAGTACAAAGCACTTAACAATTTGTGCTCAAACCGTAACATGTGTAAAACCGACTCAAAGTTGGATTTATGAAAAACCGTCACAAAACATGCGATACAAGCGAATGGAATATCATATATTCGAAACATTAATATTTAAAGTCATTACGTAAATTTATACGATAAACGATCCATCGGAAATATTATAAATGAAAAACATAAGTAAGAATTGCAAATGATTTGGCAGCGTGTGCCAGCCGGTCAAGGGAATCGGCTGCCGGCTACCCGGCTGGCACCACTGTCATACTTGAAAAACAATTGAATAAGCAGCGTGTTCAAGCCGGTCAAAGGGACCGGCTGCCGGCTACCCGGCTGGGACCAAAGTCATACGAGAGAATGAAGGCAATTTAAGATGTGTCTCAGCCGGTCGGCTGACCGGCTGCCGGTCGGCCGACTGAGACATAATGCATAGTAAAAGTTTACGTAACAACAATCCAACATCAGCCATTCCCCAGCCGGTCAGCTGACCGGCTACTGGTCGGCCGGCTGGGGTCAATTATGCACGAAAATCACCAATTTCACTAAGGCTCATCATACAGCAAACATCATCTAACATCACAAATCATCAATTCTCATTATCAATTATCAAATAACAACAACCATCATCAACAACACAATTCCTATGATTACTAATCCTATTCTAAATACGATTACTAACATAGAAAACACATTCAAATACGTAATGATATCGAGTAACCCTTTACCGTTACCTTTTCGCGTCTTCAATCCTCGTCGAGGCCCTCCTCTACTTAGTAGTAGTCTTTGTCGAGGTCTTGAAAGTCACCACCTACAATTAGACAATAAAAGATGAATATAATTCACCTTTGAGAAAGACGGATAAATTGAAAAGCGAGAAAGACGGTAATTTTATTACCAAATAGGATAGAGGACGATGAGAGGGAAAGATTAAGACGGAAATTAGTGAATTTGAACGAGTAATGAAGGAGTAGTGTCGATTATGAGTTTGAGCAAGTATGAAGTTTAGGGTTTTGGAGGTTACTTGGTGAAGAAGAAGGAGTAAGTGGAAATGAGGGAGTTAGGGTTTTGAGGGAGAGTGTAAGGGAGTAAGTGGAAAAATATGGGAAAAAACCCATAAGCGCCTTAAGGCGTAACTCACTCGGAATTTTGAGTAAAGTCCGAAAACGAACTCGAATTTTCTAAATTAGACACGGGAAATTTAATTCTAGACTAAAACTAAAATTTCGCTTAAAAGTATCCGTATAATATTTTTAATATAAAAATAGGGTACATTTGCGGGTGTTACAATCACCCCACCTTTTAAAAATGTTTATTCCTCGAAACTTGAGAGTAGAAAACAAAGGTATCAAAGACAAGAATCGGTTTTCACAATTAACACGAAAGCTTTTACAAGGGAAACATTTATGAAATGATGTTCTTCTCGAAAATGGTTTAAGGAAAAAATTTCATAAGTGCGAAACTTTATTTACGGATCTCAAGAGTGCCCGTCGCGAACGAGAACTCTAATTATCCAAATCAAATTAATGTCGAAATAGTGAAATCGAAAATCAAACAAACGTTAGTAAGTGCAGGACTAGTCACCAAACGTCTCCAATAACAAGTCCAAACATCCAACCAAACGAAAAATCCAAATATAAAAGCGAAAGAAATCTATTTTCTCCAAAAAGGAGGTTCAAAAATCATCTTTAAAACTTCTTTGAAAAGTTAAATTTGGAATACAATATGGAAATTTGAATGTTTTCTCAAAGATAAACTCAAAATAACACGACATTACACGTACATAGAGCGGCTCGAACATCAAGTTCACAAATCACGATAAAAAAATATATATACAAAACACGCAAAACGAAACAAATCGAACTCTTAGGGATAGGAAGATCACGATAAAGTCGGCAGGAAGATCTACAAGAATTCGACATCACTAACTCTACTAATAAACTAGTCCGCAAGAGAATGTAATTTACCACAATTACACCTTAACCATTCTAAATCGCTAAACTTTATAAACATTTTTTACAACAATCCCAATCAAAGCAACAAACATAATTATCTAAGATCCAACTAGCCTCATCCCAGATCTCACGACAAGGAAAAATCCACAATCCATTATCGATCATAATAATTCTTTAATACGCCATAACATCCTTAATTCGATCATTACTACGCTCGAAGCCTCAAATACAAATAGTCACATTAGCAAAAACTATGGTGGTTACTAATCCTCAAGATAAATGGGTTCACCATTCTAACTCTATAATCCATAACAACTGAGCACTCACTATCCAAAGCTTGCAACGAACATTTCTCAATCTCAAACTATGATTCCTTAAGAATAAAAGAGAATTACTAATTCCAATCCACAAATGGCCAATCACTTGGCAATCAGACAACCATTCAAATCATCTAGTTCATCTAAAACTACAAATGAATCGATTTTCATTTATGACAATACTCCTCAAACTTTGGTTACCGGCTTAATTACCCTAAAGCAAAGTCTCTTTTAGAATCCACCAATTAGAGACATATAATTCCCAAATGATATCCCAAGCAATCGTTATGATACCCAACAACAACGAACTATCATCACGCTCAACTCGATTCCCAAAATAGCACTACAATAGCAAGCTCAATAAATGAAGCCATCAAGAGAGTAAAATACCAACAACAGATTCATCCTAAGGTTTAAATCCCAATCCTATTTATGGTCAAAATCAACACGAAGCTAGCTAACAACCCAATCATCTCACTAGAGGAAAGACAATGACACCATGAAAGTGGAAACGATAGGAGATTTTGAGGGAAACACGAACGCGATAAGATCGGACGAAAATTATAGGGACGCTAGAGGTAGGGAGCCAAGAGCTAGAAATTGGATAGATATAGCTATGAAGATAGCCAAGCAAAGGAAAAGATAAGAGAAAACATTTTCCTAGGAATCAGGCTTAGTAGGAACTTGCATGAAATAAAATGGAAAGGGATAATGGTACGAGTAAAGGTTTAAAGTTTAATCCACAAAATTTCTCCTTTCAGACTCAGGGTGATATCAAAGTAACTCACCCCAATAACAAAGGTCTCTTACAAGGGACCCTCATACGACAAATTATCAAAGTAAGGTACAACTAGATTTAACAAATCGATTACAACGCAATTCATCCATCCTTTTATATAACACGGATTCCCAATTGCGGAATTGCAACTCAAGCATAGTAACATTCTCTCAACTCCAAAATTTGACACATTCTCAAAGGTTTCAAAACCGAAGGTCTAACAAGGAATTCTTCATACTAATCTCTTTTCAACTCCAATGGCCCACAAGGTAGAACACCAAACAAAACGTCATCATCAACATCTTAAGGCATCACCGTCATAGCCAATCTAATCAAATTCCACTCATGCCATAATCCTTAAGTAACATGGTTTAATCTATCATGACGACTTACTACCTCAACCAAGTCTCCGATACCATGATATAAGATCATATTTTTAAATCCAAGAATTATAGCCAAGTACTTTTCCACCAAGCGTATACTCTAACACATAAACTAGAATCCACAAGAAGTCACTTAGTCTGAAAAGCATTTTACACCTCACAGCATCATTCAAACTCCTAAGTTCAAAAGATTAAATCACTAATGGGTTAAGGAGTCCTAGCCAACTCATTCAACCTTACACCATAAAATACCATGAACTATTCACACATGAGTCATGGCAAGCATTAAGCATTAAAATCATCGAACTTATCTTACCACCATTCCTCAGAGATACAACCAATCACCACTATAGGGTGAATTTAGATCTACACCATTTTCCTCAAATCACAAATTCATTTTAACAAACACTAATATTCCACAAAGTTCAAAGTTCTTCCGACCAAGTATAATATACCACAAACAAATGGGTATGACATCCATAAAAATGTTACATGAGGAAGTTGAGGGTACTAATGGTAAGATGGAGGAAAGTATGAAGAGTAATTTCCAAGAGGCAAACAAGTTGGAAGAGAAAGAACCACCTAGATAGAAGGAAGAGAGCACGCATGATACATTAAGGACGAGAGAAATCATCGATGAGGAAGAAATACACTTCAATTAGGCTTTTCAATCTTCAAATCTTCGGTAGAGGATACTTCTTCTAGGTAACACATGATCCACGTAAAGACGGTAGATACAAACAAACATCACTCAACACAATCAACAAACAAGTTAGAACCTCACAAACATCAAGTATACCAAAGACTACCACCTTAGGTCCTTAAGTCTACCCATATCTCATTTATTATTTCAAGGTCAAGTAATTTAAGTTTAGGGTTCACATGTGTGCGTCGGGAGCGTCTTAGGCTCTGATACCAACTGTGACAACCCTAGAAAATGCGGAAATAACACATAACAAGCATGTGATTTATATAGCGGAAGATACGGTGCTTTTAAAACTTTTTATATGCTAAGATAAAAATACGAGGGATGTCAAAAATATACAAACTAAAATAGAATATACTACAAAGAGACGAAGTCTCTCAAAATGTTATCAAATATCAAAGTTGTTTAACAACTAGCTAATAAACATCTAGGGGTGATTCGTTAAGACCAACGCCCGCTAGCTCACACGCGAACCCAAAATACAACAAGC
Organism: Heliosperma pusillum; assembly: GCA_022085475.1. Classification (NCBI taxonomy): domain Eukaryota; kingdom Viridiplantae; phylum Streptophyta; class Magnoliopsida; order Caryophyllales; family Caryophyllaceae; genus Heliosperma; species Heliosperma pusillum. Next base: position 6,536 of record JAIUZE010017424.1, on the reverse strand, counting down.
AAAATCCATCCAAGCAAGCAACCTGTTCATCCATGAAAAACATGAACGCCACAGTCAGTGGGGAGTAACTCCGGGTTCTCCCAGCCATATCACAAATAACGAACTTAAACGGAAATAAAAAAGTGTTAATAAGAGCAACAATCATCACCATGTAACTAGCAACATAACCGGCCATTATGGCCTAGTTTGGTCCATTTTGATTTTTGATATTTGTCTCACAGATCCTTATTGATCATATGGTTCATTATCTTGTATAATTAAGTGTTAATTTGATCATATAACAATTATATGACTCAATTAAATAAATAATATGTACTTAACATTTTAAGTAATATTTTACCATTATATCAAAATATATAATGGGTCCCACAATGCTTAGTTAATTTTATTTTACAACTCCTTGTAAATATAATTAACTAATTACCTCTATCTCAAAAACACTCAACTAATTTAAGTAATTTAACGATTAATTAGAAAGTTAATCTTATGTTATCGGATTTTAAAATAAGATATAAATTTATTAGTAAATTATCGCATAATTGAAAAATAAGTTTAATCGAATTTGAGTTCTTAACTCAATTTCTAATAATTAACTCTCGTACATATCGAAATATGTAATGTACTAATTAACTGTATCGTATACAAATAATTAGTTACTATTTGGATTTCATCCTTTAGGTGTGACCGAAAGGGATCAGTTGATCACCGCCGTCAAACGACAATAACGTCAAACTTTAGTCAGCCAACCTTTATTGATTTACGTTAATCAACTGACTAATCATATATATATATAGTCAATAAATATCTCAATTATATCCTTTAATAAGATTATTATGTGGCGCACTATTGTGGAGGAAACCTACTAAAAACAATCTCCAACTTGTATGGGACACAATCGTGTGCGTCATCACCGATTTCTTCTGTCTCTTTATCACACCTCCCACTCAACGCAAGGTGTCTTACAGGTCGCACTTGCGATTGACAATATCTAGAGTGGTTTTCTCGATAGGGAGAGTAACTGTCTGACCGGAAAATCTACCATAGATCTCTTTCCGAGCGTGGCCACGCATTTACAGTAACTTCTCCTAGAGTGGCCTAAAGATGTTTTTACCCAACGTGGGTGGACAATTCCCGTTGATCCATCTACTCTGTATAATGCAGATCACCATGATCCAGAAGAAGTCCATCGGCCTCCTTTTACGGCACGACCTAGAACATCAACCAAAACCAATCGAAAACTGCACCGACTCAGATAGACGGTCGCCAGTCAAAAGAATCGACTTATAGGAATAAGATAGAAGACCCTGCCACGACCAGGCATCAATTAATTGATTTAAGGGTCTCTACAATGTCACTGTCCGACAGAGTGTCATACAGTCTGTCTATGAAAACGACCAGTCATCTCCATGACCCCATGGTGCTGAACCAACCATCGATCGACTTACAATCTAGTCATTTCGAGACGTCACCTCATTGAGTGACTAGGGACAAAATACTAAGTTCGTCCTATTCACTTGAATAGGGTCCAAAATCTATTCGGATAAACAAAGTATTAAATTTAGTCAAACTAAATAAAAGAGTTTATAATGAAACTCGAACAATGAATGCAATTATCATATATGAAATAATTAATACAACATTCAATTATTACATATTACATAATCTAAAGGAATTATGGCACACGTCTCAATCCCATTGTGACGACATGACCATCATGCTTAGCCTTTGATAAAGGCTTGGTTAAAGGATCAGCAATGTTGTCATCTGTCCCAACCTTACAAGTGTCAATTTCCTTTCTGTCCACGTAATCTCTAATTACATGATATTTCCTAAGTACATGTCTAGACTTGTTACTAGACTTGGGCTCTTTTGCCTGAAAAATAGCCCCACTGTTATAACAATAAATTGTGATAGGATCTTTGGCAGTAGGGACTACTGATAGTCCTTCCAAAAATTGTCGAATCCACACAGCTTCCTTTGCAGCTTCAGACGCTGCAAGGTACTCTGCTTCTGTTGTAGAATCAGCTGTAACGCTTTGCTTGAAACTCTTCCAGCAAACAGCTCCTCCATTCATCATATAAACGTAGCCGGATTGGGATTTCATATCATCCTTATCTGTTTGGAAACTGGCATCTGTGTAACCCTTTACACGTAACTCAGTCTCGCCTCCAAACACTAAGAACGAATCCTTGGTCCTTCTTAAGTACTTAAGGATGTTCTTTACGGCTATCCAGTGACTCTCACCTGGATTTGCTTGGTAACGACTTGTCATGCTCAAAGCATATGCAACGTCAGGACGAGTGCACATCATAGCATACATGATTGATCCAACAGCTGATGCGTAAGGGATCAATTTCATGCGTCCAATCTCCTCGGGTTTCGTAGGGCACTCTGACTTGCTCAAAGTGATCCCACTTCCCATAGGAATAAAGCCTCTCTTAGAGTCTTTCATGTTGAACCGATCAAGAATCTTATCAATATAAGTCTCTTGACTTAATGCTAGTTATCCTTTAGACTATCCTATAGTCCGGATACCTAAGTGCGTTGCGCCTCCCTTACAGTCGTTCCATTTGGGAAAATCTTTCCTTTACAGAAGTGAGCATTGGAATATCATTCCCAATGAGTAGTATGTCATCTACATACAAGACTAGAAAATTTACTTTACTCCCACTAAACTTCATGTATAAACACGGTTCCTCGACGCTTCGAGTGAAACCATTTTGTTTAATTACATGATCGAAACGATGATTCCAACTCTTGGATGCTTGTTTAAGACCATAGATAGATCTCTTAAGTTTGCATACTTTCTTAGGGTTTGATGGATCCACAAAGCTTTCAGGTTGTATCATGTACACTTCCTCTTCTAGAATCCCATTCAAGAAGGCGGTTTTGACATCCATTTGCCAAATCTCATAATTATGAAATGCGGCAACCGCTAAGATAATCCTTAAGGATCGAAGCATGGCAACTGGGGCGAAGGTTTCGTCATAGTGAAGACCATGAACTTGGGTGAAACCTTTTGCCACCAATCTAGCTTTGTAAACATCATTATGTTTATCTATGCCACTTTTGATCTTATAGATCCACTTACACTGAAGAGGTCGTACCTCCTTAGGTAAATCAACCAAGTCCCATCCTTGATTGTCGTACATAGAATCCATTTCGGATTGCATGGCTCCTAGCCATAGCTTTGAGTCGGGACTAGAAATGGCTGCTTTGTAGGTAGTGGGTTCGTTACTTTCAAAAAGTAACACATTATAGTCATCACCTTCCTCTATAATACCAAGGTATCTATCAGGTTGATGACTAATTCTACTTGACCTCCTAGGTTCCGAAGGAATAATTGTGACACCCTCGAATTTGCGGAAAGATAAACAAGTAATTTAAATAAATAAAAGATGAGAATACGTTTTTAATAGGTTCACTATAGTGAAAATCGGTAAATTTTAAAACCGGAACCTACCATTAAATATATTCATCATAACAAAGGTGTCTTAAAGAAAAAGGTTCATAACAAAAAGGAATATAATATTATACATAAGAAGTATCTAAAACGGGGACATATCTCCCGTATAAATACGGAAATAAAAGAGTGTATTAAATAATACAATCCTAAGAACCGAATATAGGTCCAAGGTAATACTTCACTCGCTAGCTCGTCAATGTACCCAAGTATGCATCACAAACCTGCCAACCGCATTAAATATAAACACGGAAGCCACAGTCAGTGGGCAGTAACTCCGAGTTCTCCCAGCCACGAAATGTCGAGGTTAATAAAACATGAATAACATAAAAGAGATGTATATGGGAAATACAAAACCTTAACATATACGATATGCTTTTCATGTTATGAAACAAATAACTAACATATAACCTAGCATATGAAGGATAAGCTACTCATGCAAGCTATCATGTGAATCGGTTAACAACCTATACCACGAGGTAGGGAAACTAGTATTTCAGCTCAGAGGTTACATTTAAAACATGGCCTGGATACAACTCAACCCTAATCATACAAACTATCATGTGAATCTGTTAACAACCTAATCCAAACTCTATCAACCTTAGCCGGCTTGCATCTCACCTTCTAAGATTCATAGAATCATCAAACATGAAAGACCAATACGTCTAGAAACAGACATAAGTTCTTAGCCCAGTCAATAGTCGACTTCTGTAACTCGAGGCTATACCACAAGGTAGGAAAACATCCTAGTCCTAGACTGATCAGACCTAGAGACAACAGTTAACCCATTCCCTGTCTCATGACCAAAAGTACATGAGAATCTCTACTAGGCGACCCCCTAAGCAGAGTTAGCTAGTACTTAAGCTGGCTCCATTCCCAAAGTGGAAGCAATTAGGCAGCCATGCCCCAGCTTGGATATAAACCCACCAAGCCGGGAACACAAAAGCTATCAAGCCATGAACATATACTCGTTAAAGATAGTAAGGCCTATCAATGTCATGGTCCAAGGTGCTCATTTAGAATTAGAATGGTTAAGACGCCATATAATCATAATTCTCTATGAGTACTTAGTCAACACGAACCATATATCATTACAATTAAACAGTCACGGGAAAAACTTCCTATCATGTGACTAATTGCATATAAATCACTTTCAAATATCATATCGCCTCATATCTACTAAGGCTCATTCATTCATTCATTAAATAAAACTTTACCTGAAGACAAATCCCCGACCCGAGTCCCGCGACGGGTCATCAGTCAAAAAGGGGCTGACTAGATCATAGTTTGACCAAACCCGTTTGGTCAAACCGGCTAGAAACAGAGTCTTAGCCATTTAGGCTTGAACATAAGAACATCATATTCATTTCATGCTATTTTATTTTAATTCCTAACATGTGAATTATAAATTCTTACGAAACCCGCTTGACTTTAAGGATATCAAATTAAACTAAAATCTCATGCTATAATTTCTAACATGTGAGAAATAATAATATTATGAAAAACCGTTTAATTAAATAATTTACTTATTAAAATTTTCCACTTGCTAAATATTTCAAAACATGATATAATAATAACACTAAACTCAAAAACCGTCACAAGCCCAAAGGAGGCTCACGGGTCAGCCAAGACCGGACCGGGCCGAGACTGAACCGGGTCTGAACCGGGCCCACGGGCTGGTTTGGGCCGGTTTTGGTCAACATTTCTAAAATCGTTTCTTAATATTTCCCGCATGCTTAACATATTTAAAACCCGTCAAAACAACAACAAAACAATCAAGTATCGACACAAGTCCAAAGGGCCAATAACGGACCAACCTAGACCGACCTGGACCGGGCCTGAACCGGCCTGGTTTGGGTCGGTTTCTCTGCCACCATACACGGCCACCACCAACAACAACACCAAATTTATTTCTAACATGTTTTAATTAACAACCATCCATTTTAACAACCAATTCAACCATCATTCATACAAAAATTATGATTATGAACAAATCATCCAACATGTCAAAAACACTAAATATGTTAAATATTCATAAAACTTAATAATAATAACAACCTAGCATGTTACTACTTAAAACCGTAAATAACAAAACATAAGTAAAAGTATGTAACATTAATTCGTCGAGTAACTCGGTAATCGTTACCTTAGCTAGCACAAAATCAAATAGCACCCAAAATAAGACCTAAGAACCCGTCTACTAATCTTCTTCTAAAATATACGAGTCACCAAACTCGTCTTCATAATCTTCTCCTATAAGAAATGACAAAAAAACATTATTAGTATACAAACTTGATTTCAACAATTAAAGTGTTGAAAACGATTTTGTCGGAATTGAAAATGAAACGTACTCGGAGATGAAGAGCGGAGAGGAGACTTTAGAAATATAATTTATAACGGATTAGGCCAAATAACGAAGGTTTTGTGACGATTTTGCTCAAGAACGATCAAGAACGATCAAGAACACCAAGAACAATTATGATTAAAATAAAGAAGGTATTAAGTAGATATTAAGTTGATTTAATGTAAAATGAAAAGATAATTAGCCTCGCATCCCCAAATTCTCTTAAACGACAAATAAGGGACCTTTCCTGTCCATATCTCATATGGAGTCTTGTTTGCCGCTTTAGTCGGGCTTCGATTTAGTGAAAATATTGCAGATAAGATAGCAAAACCCCAAAAATAATCAGGAAGCTCTGTTAGACTCATCATAGATCGAACCATATCTAATAAAGTTCGATTTCTCCTTTCGGATACACCGTTTAATTGAGGTGTTCCAGGAGGAGGCCATTGTGATACTATACCACAATCTTTTAGGTGTGAATCAAATTCATTGTTCAAGTATTCACCACCACGATCGGATCGTAGGGTTTTAATCTTTTTATTCAATTGGTTTTCTACTTCTTTTTGAAATTCTTTGAATTTTTCAAAAGCATCACTTTTTTGCCTCATCAAGTAGACATATCCATATCTACTTAAGCCGTCGGTAAAAGTAATGAAGTAGTGATAACCACCTCTAGCTTGGATAGTCATTGGACCGCATACATCCGTATGTATAAGTCATAATACTTCA